>LOJH01015218.1:6071-27619 GCA_001685095.1 Ellobius talpinus | reverse complement strand
GAGAGAGAGAGAGAGAGAGAGAGAGAGAGAGAGAGAGAGAGAGAGAGGAGTTTCCATCGGGCTAGTTTCAAATGGCTGGTGTCCTCCGAGGAAATTTGGGAAGATAGTTATACTTCAGCTTTCGGGGGTGACTTTTATAAAGGTGACACTCTGTGTCTGTCCTTGGCTTCTCAAAGTCTTCCTCAATTCTTAACTGTACTAAGAAGGGAATCTCAGCCTCTCACCCAGCTGCAAAACTGGCCCCATCTCTCTCCTTTCTCATTTCCTGCTGCCCTGACTCCTGGTTCTATGCAGAGCCTCCCATGCTGTCCCTGGCCACGGCATCAGCAGCTTCATTGCATCTTTATCCCCCCATACAGTTCAACCTACCTTTCACCTCCCCAAGAAGGCTTCCTAGCCCCTACACAGAGAGTCCTACACTCCTTCCCATCCCTCAAGACCAGGTTTCTCTGTTATGAACTTCCCAGGTACTGTACACTCAGAGCCCAGGCAGGACTGGCCCTGCCATCCTGGGTGCTGGTTCCCTTCCAGGTGGATGCCTGAATCCCGCATGTAAACATATACCCATATGCATTGCACATTCTTCACCCAGCCAGCCAGTTTACTGAAAGCTTGGGCTTACAGACCACAGATTAGCCAACCTATGCAACATCAAGCCAGTAAGAACATCTCTGCCCTGGATAAGCATAGAATAGAGAGTGCTAAATGTACGAGTATACTTTCTTCCTTTCCTTTCCTTTGCTTCCAGACCTAGCTAGAGAAACCTCAGGCAAGGATTATCTCCATCTTTACAGGGTGCATTGGCACCTCTCAACCCCAGCACTACTAAAATGTAAGGTTGGTTAATGAGTCTGTGTTTTGTAGGAAGTTTGGCAGCATTTCTGGCCTCTGGCCACTAGAGGCCAGTAGCTCCTCCACGCAAGCTGCGGCTGCCAAAACTATTGAGCTGAACAAGCTACCAGCCATGACCTGCACCTTCAGGACTCTGAGATAAGTAAGCCATGGCTCTGGAAACACTGAAAGCAAGAATGAGAATTTCCCCCACGTAACTGATACACAGAGAAAGCAATCACAGATGACCCAGGCCGCTACACCACAGGTCTGAAGTGAGACAGAAACCAACACATTCACACGGCAAATATAACTAAATGGCCCCCTCTCCTGCCACAGAAGTGTTTGCAGCGGAGTGTCAGAGAGCAGTGATAACACTGTGGCTTCCGCAGCCATAGACTGATATCTTCAGAGCACACATTGGAGCCAATTCATTTTACAACTCAGGAGGGAAGGTGACGTCACACCATTTTCCAAAGCGTCTTCCATCTGTCTCTCTCTCCCACTCCCTTCCTTCTTTCCTGGTCCTGAATCTGTGGGCTCAAGAAGTCCTGCCATTTCACCCTCACCACTTACTTAAATCTCACGGGTGTCTGCTGCCATACCTATCTTAGCCTTGTTACTTAGTTTTTGACACTGGGTCTACATTATCCAGGCTGTTTTTGTACTCGGATGCTCAAGTGATCCTCTTGCTAGGATAAGATATTTGTTACCAGACAGTTCAAGGTTTTCGCTTTGTTTAAAAACAACAGCGAAGTCCCTTGAAGTGTACATGGAGACCAGCAGGCAACATGCAGCTTCAGACACTGTGGGCCACAGTGTGCTGGAAACGGCCCTACAACTCCACTCTACATGTGTGCTCACTGCTTTTTGGCAAACACAGCACCTGCTATCTCATAAGTTTATGGCATTCTGGAAAGTCATATCCTGGGAGCTGATCTGTGGTCTCAAGTCTTTGAGATCACTGGGGAGAGACCTGTCTGTACACCTAAAAAGTGTCATCTCCAGACAAGGCCACCATCCCCGTGACTGCTCCACATGGAATTTCTGGAATGATCAATCCAGAAATACTGCAAATCCAGCTAGATCACTTGAGCCATGTGGGGTGGAAGTACTAGGGTCCCAGGGTCGTTGGAGCCAGACCCTACCAAGCTAGGCTTAGCCACTGTCCTCAATAGAGGGACTAAAGAGAAAACGAAGCAAGGTTAATTCACAGTGGCCAAAAACATTAGGAAGAAGAAAAAATAAAGGAGGTCAGTGATCATGCACACTACCTAGCACGAGGCTTATGCTCAAGCAGAGGATAAGGGTTTGTGAGACTACACTGTCCTGGCCAAGGTGCGGCTGTCCTCATCCCTCAAACACCCGTCTCAGCTCCGGCAGAACTGTGTGAGAATTCCCCCATGGTTAGCATCAGGTATCATTCTTGTCTTTCTCCCAGCATAAGACTCCTTGGGTAATATGAATTTCTTGGGGTTCATTGACTCAACAGTTTAATAGCTGAAGGGAAGGGCCCGTATGTCTCCCCTTAGGCTGCCTTTTCTCTTGCCAGGATGGTTATATAGCTCAGGGCAGAGCCAGGCTAGGCCGCCCCCCCGTGCTCTACAATATCTGGCTCTAGCTGTTTTCCCACCTGTAAAAGGAGCTGTTTAGGCCATAAAAACATTAAATCTTTGCTGCCCAGTGTGGCAGTCACTAGCTATGTATGACTGCTGAGCACTTAAGACGTAGCCGATGCAAACTGAGACATGCTTGAGTGTAGAACACAAGATGGATTTTTAAAAAAAATGTTTTTGGCACATATTTCAGAATGACATGCTGTTCCTGGTAAAATATATTATTGTCAGTTAAAAATATAGTACAAAAATGAAAAGTTCTTATTAACAATTTTCATTTTCACAAGATATTGTAGATACGCAGGGCCAAATAAAGTTTGCTTTTGAGATTAACTTTACTTATGTGGGTTTTTTTTAAAAAAAAACAAACATTTTCCATGTGACTCCAGAAAATCTTAAATTATATCTGTAGCTTGCATATGTTTCCATGAGACAATGATAAGCTATAGCCTTTCTATCAGCTGCTGTGAAAAAAATGTATTTATGGAAAGCAGAAGCCAAATACCAAAGCTTTGCAACATCACAAATGAACGGTAACTCTGACTATATTTCTAATCACCATTGTTTCCACTGCGAGGTATTTTAGTGTGTTTGGTGATAGACCATAGGAGTGAGCTTCCTGGACACTGGTTGATGACGCCATCTATTCACATTCTAGGAGACACACAGGGAGGCCAAAGGGACAGTAACACTCTTCTCTAAGGCTTTTAAGCATCCACACATCCACAAAAGGATTTGCTCTATCAAATTTTGGCTAAAATGGTCTTTGGGATCCTATCTGTCATTTTTCATTCTTCTGATGTATCTTTCCACTGTTACTCAAGAATGAATTGTATTCATTTGTACACGCAGAGAAATGAATGGCTATACAAAGACACGCTGAGAACTCAAATGCAGGGAGAGCTGCTGAGGTCCAAGCGGCAGTGAGGCTGGCTCAGTTCCAGCTGTATTCCTGAAGACTGATTACCATTTCAGGTGTCCAGGAAAGACTGACAGTTAAGGGGGACTCAGCTGAGATGAAGAGAATCTGTCACCCATTTGGTAGAGCTAGATTTCAATCAAAGCATGCCAGAGAGCTCCCCTGTGGTTTCTATAACACGTAACTGCAGGTTTTTAATTTCTAACAGGCAAGCACAGCACACCACCTGGTCTAACCTGTGCAAATCAAGCACATAGAAGGGTCTCTAAAATGGAGCCCCCACAGAGATTAGGGCCCTTGAATGAACCCAGTTTAGGGTAATGATGGAATTAGTATCCTAAGCATGCTAGGTAAGTCTAACAGTGTTCCACACTTCCAGTTGTTCTCAGCTGGATGGTGATGGGTTCAGGGATGTCCAAAAGGCTCAGGCACTTGTGCCGCAAAGGTGAGCAGGGTCTCTGTGATTCAAACACATTTCCTTCTTGGTTAATTAAGATCAATGTTCACATTGTCTCTCAGGCCCAGGCAGGCAAAAGTCCCACTTAGTACAGGGGAACTCTACACACAAGTTCAGGCAGGTGAGGGTGGGCCGGCTGAGGAAGCTCAAAGGCATTCCTACACATGTGGGTGGTGTGTGCTGGTCACCTGGCATCATTCTTCACAGTGCAGACCTTCCTCTTAGGGGCTGAGTCATAATGATAAAAGACTGGGAAACACTTCTGATGGAGCTGAAGTTGTGGACTGAAGTTTAAATCCCAACTATATTGGGACCACAGCTATTCCTTTCTTTATACTATCTCTACATGTGTGCACACAGGTTGGTGCTGTGTGTGTGTATATGTGAATGCATGCACACGTGTGTGTGTGTGCAAACTTGGAGGTCAAGGGATGGCCAGCCGTGGATGCTGTTCCTTAGGTGCCTTCCCCTTTCTTTGTTTCGAGGCAGGAGCTCTCATTGGCATAAAACTAGGATAAGTTTTAAAATAGGATAAGTTATGTGGCCATGAGCTCCAGGGACCTACCTGTCTTCGCCTCCTATCTTGCCCTGGAATTATAAGTGTATGACACTACATTCACTCAGCTTTTTAAACTGAGTTCTGGGGATTGAACAGACACTTGTGAGGCAAGTGCTTTATCAACCAAGCCACCTCCCAAGCTCCCCTCACTGAACCCCGTCATACACTCACCCCTCCCACACACTCACACACCATTTCTACTTGGATTTTATCTTCAGATAAAAGTGAAGGAAGATCCCCACTCATTCAGCCTGTGTGAGCTTTGCTACCAGTGGGTAAAGTAGGTCAGCCTAGCGTGGAAGGACAGCTCAGAGGCAGATGGTGAGGACAAGGACAGGTGATACAAGAGCAAACCTTGGAGACTGACAGTCAACGGTTTGGTCTCAGATGCATGCTGCTGCAGCAGAACAGGTGACAGGGAGTTGAGGAAAAGGCAGATGCAACCTGGTGGTCCTAGAACATGAAGATAAAACCTGTTGACTTGATCTGAAGCAGGTAACTCAGAACCATGGGCACGTTTGGTGGTAGTGTAGCTGGATGGTGAGCATCAACTGTGATGTCTACTCATGGAAGAGTGAGGTCCTAAGCAGATGGCAGGTATAGCAGAACAAGGGTATGGACTTGGACTTATAAAAGATCTGTCAGTACTGGGTCCCTGAATTGGGCGGGGCCATCTGGAGGACGCTCTGAGATGTAGGATTAGGAAGGATCATGGTGACTGAGCATCTGTGTTCCTAAATCAGGTCCACCTGGAATGTCTCCAGCCTGGGAGACTTTCTTGTATAACTCTCTCATCTTACAGAAACTTGCTCATCCAATTCACCCTTCAAATCTGGTTGTTGTCAGTGTTCAGATCTATTACCTAGTTACAGACACCTTTTTCACTCCGTTTAGGGCTCCATGTTTCTCCATCTCCCCATGTTTTCACAGAGGCCCAATAAAGCAGGAAGACAGCATTTGTCATGGGTGGCTAAGGAAAATTAATCATGGTGCTGTGAACAACTGGAAAACATGTGTGTCCAGCATAGGAATTATGTGGCTTCCAGGATGTGACCCTACAGGAACAAGGACCAAGGGCAGCCACAGTTATTCCAGGATGCTCAGACCATCTGGGCCTTCCTATGTGCCTTGTGTTCTCTAACCTAAGTTGCCTTCCCAAGCCAGGACACTTGAGAAGGCTCAAATCGAAGCTTGACACTGGTGTTTAGCAGTTCGGGCTTAGAGCACATGCCGGATAGGGAGAGGTGTGATGAGAGCGAGGTTGCTGGGTGTCTTTCAATGATTGATCTCTGCACGGAACCACAGAGCACTGATAGCCAGGAAGGATGATAAGCCTAATGCGGAATTCAGCATAGAACCCAGCATCCTCATTCTCAGTGTTAGTGGAGAAGTGCTTTACCACTGCAGAAGCGTCATTCTGAAATTCAGCTTCACTTCTGCCTCCCAATCTCAGCTGTCAAGTGAACATTCTCTTCCTTAATAGAGATTTCTCTGGAACCCCAGGGCAGGGTGCCTAGTCTCAAAGGCTCCATTTACTTCTCATCCCAGGGACTGTCCTCTTCACGACTGACAATACTGTGTCTGGTGTTGGCTGATTTCGGTAGTTGTCTTTCTTTGCTACCAGACTAAAAGTTCCATGAGGTCAGGAATGGCTTTTGGTTTTTCTCCAGCTGGCCTGGGTCAGCGTTTGGTGGGATCACACATGCTTTAAAGACATGGCTCTAAATAAAACATGTGGCATCATGGAAGAGTCCATGTGTCCTAGCATGTGCTGAGGGGCATATCATGTGGGCCACTGGATTCCAGTTTGCTATTAATAAATGTTCAAAGGGCATTACTTTATCCTTGTGGATAACTCTATGTCTAACGCTGGTGAAGAATACAGATCAACAGTGCGCATCAACACGAGGAAGGGGGGACCTACATAAAAGTGATTTTACATTTACATGAACATCTAACCTAAAGAAAGCATATAAGTTCTGTCAGAAATATAGATAATAATAAATGGTTCAGACATCTTTGTTGGAATTTCCCAAAAGGTCTGACCCAGGAGAGTTCAAGAAACAGGGCTCACAGTGTGCTTAGCTAGCTTCCGTCTCTTCCCCGACTGATTCCTTCCCTTAACATAAGACAGTATTACAAGTCAATTGCTGTGCCTGTTTCTCTACTGAAAATTAAAAACGAAAACAATCGCTTTCCCAGGGCTGAAAACAAACAACTGACCAAAACCTACTTTCAGATGGACAGTGTACTGGCTCCAACAGGACTTCTTCCGCAGAAGATTTCAAACGCAGTCTGACCACTCTCTATTTCCTTCCTTTGCTTTGACGTCTAACTACTATGTAAGCTATGATTCCACAGGGCTCCCTGTACATCCTAAGGTGGTAATTAGGGACTAGCCAATATTTAGGTTAATTTAGGTAATGCTTTGGGATAAAGCAGGGTTTAAGATGGTGCCTTTGCAAGCATAGCCCAGTGTAAGATACAATCTAGGACTCTGGGGTTCAGCACTAGGTCCCCAAGAGACCAAAGGACTCACCTCCTCCCATATGTCTCATGTGAGAATTAGTTACATGGGTCTGATGAATGCTGAATAAACTAATTGAGGCTTGAGATTACTTATGTGGACGTAGCTTAACTACATGGACTAAGGACAGGGGTCATTTGTGTCAATACGACTTAATTCTTCTAGGATCTTGTTCAGAGACAAGGCTATAAACCAAGAAATAGTTTTTCTATTTGCCGCCGGAAATCCCAAAAGTTTGCTCACCTGGGAGAGCAGCTTGCTTTTCAATGATTCACTCAACAAGACTCCCCTCAAGAACCTCTGTCCACCAGCTCCGGGATGTCACCTACCAAGCTTTGCTAAAATCCAATCGCTTTCTGAAGGACTTGGGACTTGACATCCAAACCCCATCAATACACCTTCCAGTGGTCCCTCACCTAGACACCATTACGACTGTGGTCCTGATGTTGTCCTCATTTCAGCAGTAAACTCAGCTTTTCTCTATGACAAGGCTTTTGGGGGATTGTCTATACAGTCAACCTTTGATGCAGCATCAGTCCCAATCTTCTGGAAACAGGGAGCACAGATAGGAGCAAAGACATCCTTATTAACAGTTGAGGGCTTTAGAGTTACTAAACATAAGCACCTTTTCCCTCAGTAATAAAGCAATAAAATTTCTTTATTTGTTCCTCCTCTGGGGACAACGGCCATTGTTTGGAACACCTGACTAATACTTTTCAAGTGTGCACATTTAACCCTCTTTCTTCTATTATTTTCAGGATGGGGGCCATGATTCAGGATTTTGCAAAATAAACTTGCATTTATTTGAGGGTATAAGTAAGCAAGACAAAAAGCCACAAAAGGGAAACTAACTTGCAAGTAAACATTAGAAATGACTATCTAATCTTAAATGCACAAACTCTCTCTCTATAAAATACCCTTTAAAACTTCCCTCATTAAGCCAGAAAGTTACTTTAGCCCCAGCAATGCCCACATGATACAGAAAAGTTGTATGGTTTGAATCTTGTCTTACCCTTGCCCCACCATGAGAAACCTTTGGGTGTTTGGAAAAACACACCCGGAACTAATATTTAATCAGCCTACGGTGAGGTTGGTGTTTTGCTTTGGTTTTCTTTTTTTCTGCAGTACTTTAATGGTTCAGTCAGGCGAATACACTGGTCCCACACCATTAATTTTCTGGAAAGCAAAGTCCAGCTTTCATCCTAAAATTCCCCAGCTGAAAAAACCGGAACAGCTCACCAGATCAGTCCCTCCAGGGTCCTACAGTGTGGCATCTCTGCCCCAGTCCCCAGCCAGTGAGGAAGTATTAAGTCACAAAAGCCCGGTCCTGCTGTGAGCACCAACCCTGCTCTCAGACAAGCTCCCCTGGCCCCAGCTGGTTCAGCCGGCAGGCTTCCAAGCTCTAATCTGCAGCTTTGGGTGCCTGCAGCTCCCCAGTCAGCCACGCAGAGGAAGCAGAGCTGAGATCCCAAATCCGGCTTCCTTTTACCTTAAAGAAACTTCCTCGCTTGTCCAGACCGCGGGCGCCCATGGTCCAAGCTGACATTTCCCCCAGCGAGGCTCTACTGCGTGCCCGGGACTCCTGAAGGTACAGACATTTTCAATGGTTAGTCCAGCCTGTAGGAAATTCCTTTCTAAACCACAGAACACTCACAACAACCTTCCTGCCAAGATCTTTTTCCGTCAACAACATTGTGCCATTAATTTCCCACCAAAGCCCTTACATCTCCTTTCAGCCCGATTTCCTGCCGCAGCCAGCACTCTTCCTAGACCGTGCCCCACCTCGCTGCCCCACCCCCTCCGCCAGCAGCTGACGTAGAAGGTCCTTAGGACTCCAGGGAGCATAATGATGGCTTTGTGTGTTTGCTTGACCCCATGCTGAAGTCCAAAGGGAACCAATATTAGTTGTCCCCATAATCTGCTCTGAATGCTTATAGATTTCATACGGCAAACCACAAAAGAATGGGGTTCTCTATGTCCCAGGAAATCCTGCTGTTAGGGGGTGAGGTCAGCATTCCCTCAGTCAGCTCCCCTCCCGGGCAAGCAAGGTCAGCAGAAGGGCACTAGGGAGAAATCCCTCTGTTTTTCCCCCTTAGAAGCCAGCGGGACTGGATGCAGCCCAGAGAGTTACTGTTTACAGAGTTCATTTGTGTAAGAGGACGCCTGTAAACAGCTCCGATCATCCAGGGACTTGGGGGTTGGGCTCGCTTTTGGAACGCAGGAAAATTTAAAGAGGATAACAACATGGTCCTGAATCATCACCCAGACTATCTCCCTTGGAATTTCCCCTCCTAGAACACAGCACAGAAACTACTAATATCCATACATACTGTACAACGACTTCCTTCCACCCTCATGGCTAAGTTAAATGGGTACACACACCTGGTGCAATAGACCTGGCTGAGACAGGTGTGCACAGAGGTGGCAAGGGAAGTCACCCAAAGCCTTACTTGTCCAGTGAAACCAAACAGGTTTAAACAGAAAACACACAAAGTGCTCTCTCTCTCTTTCCTCTCTCCCCTTCTCTCAGTCTCCCCCGCCTCTCTCCTTTCCCTCCCCTCTCAACCATACACCAGCATCCCTACTTGCTATAACATGCACGGGCCAGGGCACATTGCAGACGTGAACAACACAGGAAGTAGGAAGTGAAAATATCACTCAAATCATTAAGGAATATTAAATGTGGTTGGGCTGCAGGCATGAGGTGGGGAGGTACCAAAGCCTGGGTGACAGAGCCAGCACCAGACACTGAATGTTGAGGACGCTGTTAGCCATGGCCTAACAAGGGGAAAAGCAAAGTCTACCACAGAACAATGCCCGGGTGTGAAAGCAAGAACCTTCGCAGAGACTCCTTTGGCCCCAAACTGCTTCTCAACTCACACCCACAGTGAGCTATTTGGTTGGACTCACGTGTGGAATCTCGTCTAGGAGAAACAGTCTCTCACATACCCGCCTTCCTTCCAAAACCTCCTCTAGTTGAGGTGTTGCTCCAGGTCTTGGTCACTTTAAGTCTCTCCAGCATTCTGTTCCATGTGTGACCCTGCTGGGATGAAGGCCAGTGTTCAAAAAGCCTCCTGGAGAGGTGGCAAGCTTCATGGCGATCCTGCTGACTCTAGAGGTTCGGGTTCGAGCTCAGCATCTAAATGGGAGCCTAGCTCCAGCGTTTTTGAAGTCCATCCTTATTAGCAACGTCCACAGACTGGCATCACTCCAGAGGGAAAACACAGCGCTGTGTTCAGAACAGGAGCGGGATGGGAACCTTGGGCAGCAGCCATTTAACTGTTTAGACCCAGAAACACAGACACTTTAACAGAGTGTACGCTTTAAACAAACCTGAGGCTTGTCATCTTTCTTTCTTCTGGACGTTTTCCTGGCACAAGATTCCGCATAGCCTGGCAATTCAGGAATTGCTAAGGGAGAGCCAAGACTTCATTCCTCATCCAGAACAGTTTCTTTGTTCAGCTCCAGGGTTTTCCACATACAAACCTTTGCTGATGGGCTAAAAAGCACACAAGGAATTTTGCTTTTGGCCATGAAGTCGTCAGAACCCCTGAAGTCTGCTGCTGCTTTAATTAGCTGCTGACACCTGAATACACCTGTACTTCAGGCAGTCCTGATTAAACATTCAGCTGGATTCCGTGGGGCCAGCAGATTGCTGTATTTCTTTTAAAGATGAAGGTGATATCCTTCCTTTATTGTAAAGTTTCTCCAAGACAAGACCACCTTGACAAGTGCCATAGCAGGTACATGTCACATAATGGAAGATGGGGATGGTACCACAGTTGAACCAGACTGGACAGTACATGTGTGTGCATAGATGTGTATAAGGTTTTTGGTGCCTGGGAGTTTTAGTTCATGACCATGCAATGCAATGTTTTTCTTCCTAAGCCAAATTTTTTTCAATACTTTGGCCCAACATCCACAGCACAATCTCAAGGTGACTGTAGTCATGTTCCCCTCCTTTCAGCTCCTGGTCCTTCCCGTAGATCTCACCCAACAGTGGGATCCCCAAACTACCCAGTTACAACTGGACAACAAAGCAAAACTGTACCGTAGCTCAAGACACAATAACGTTCCTCCAGATTTGGACAGCTAAAGACCTCGCCTGGTTCCTGTGAAGGGTAAGTCATCAGATTCTTGAAAAATGAGAGCTGTCTGGCCAGTGTTGTCTCTTCCCAGACACCACCAAGAACTAGCAAAAAGCCACTGCAACAGTTTGGAGTAGCCAGGCCTTTCAGCCAATCACTGAAAGGATGGAAGAGGAGCCCCAGGAGAGAAAGAACAAAGGCAGGAAGCAGGTGCTCCTCAGTCTCCCAAAGACCCTGGGCAGCCCTCTGCCGGTGGTCTCTGTGGCTTTCCAGGTGGTTGTGTCCATGAGTGACTTCTGAGTTACTGAAGGTCTGCTCCTGAAAGTGCAAATGACACCCATGTCCTCTGGCTCAGTGCCAGCTGTCCTGGAAGCCTGCTGAGCCAGTGTGCTCCAAGTCCTAGGAGCTACCTGGGCAGGCACTGAGGCCACCACTCCTGCCTGGACATGGCCACAGGCTGGCCTCTGTGGAGTCAAATGCAGAGACAAAGGCAGAGGTTCTGGCATATGGCAGGCTGATTAATGGAACTGCTTCGGTTCAACATGCTACCTTGTGCTACCTTGCTGGGGGAGGGGGCAGATCTGGGAAAGGCTGAAGGGCTGGCGCTTGCACTCATGTATTGTTTAAGGACAATATGGGATATATTCAGTGTGAACATCATACATGGTCCAAACACAAACTAAGATGGCTACTGAATAACCCAGGGGACCACAGCCCCATGCTTGGTCTGTTGCTGACAGAAATGCTATTATGTGGCATTTGAGCTGCTGAGAGGCAGGCTTTCCCCTTCCACACCTCTCTTTTTCCCTTCCTCTTAGCTTATCCAAACTGCATCTTCTATTTGAAAAAAAAGGGGGGGGACATATTTATGGCATACAATATCATGTTTTTAAAATCTGTAAACAGTATGAGTAGCTAACTCAGGCTAAGCAGCATGTCTGCCAGCCCATGCTTGTTTACTTGGGACAACACTTAAAGTCGTTGCAAAGCTCAGTCTTTATTTCTTGAGACAGGATATCACTATGTAGCCCTATGATGTAAAACCTGCTACATAAATCACGCTGGTCTCAAACTCACAAAGATCTTTCTACCTCCGCCTCCTAAGTGCTGGGATTAAAGGCATACACCACCACTCCCAGCAAAAATACATTATTATTAATTACAGTCATCATCATCATGTTGTACAATAGATCTTCCAGATTTGTTTCTCTGTCTGACTGAAATTTTGTACACTTTGCTCAGCCTCACCCTAGTCCTTTCTCCTCTGCTACTTGTTTGCTTTAGATCCTAAGCGCAAACCCCACCAAAGAATAGCAGATGCAGCAGTTGGCAATCTATCACTCACAGTGAGGCCTAAAACACAAAGTTCAGGGATGGGAGAGATAGCCTAGTGGTTAAGAACACTTGCTCTTGCAGAGGACCTGACTTCCATTCCCAACACCCACATGGCAGTTTACAACCGTCTCTAACTTTAATTCCAGGACACACATGATACAGACACCAGACACACATGTGAGCAAAACATTCCTACATATAAAATAAATTAAATCTAAAAAAAGACAAGAGAGAGAGAAAAAAGAAAAGAAGGAACAAAAGAAAGAAGGAAGGAAGAAAAGAGAAAGAAAGGAAGGAAGGAAGGAAGGAAGAAAGAAAGAAAGAAAGAAAGGAAAGCAAAACAAAACAAAACACAGAGCTTTGCTAGCCCTGAGTTCCTACCCCCAGATCTAATCATACACATTTTTCTACTCAATACTTTTTTCTTTTAGTAGCTGAATGGAGCATAGTAACTGGGTTTATCTTAGTAAACAAGATCTCATTCTTATAATTATTTTACTGCCAAAATTACTCACCCCAGGGAACAGTCAGGGTAAGTCCAAACCTGAACAAGGTGCTACACCCTTTGAGCAGCTCCTGCTGCAGCAGACCTTTCTCTGCCTGGCTTTTGTCTTCTGTGAGAGCAAGGAGCTCCTGTCTGTGTCCAGGAAAGGTCTCTGAGCATTTCCATTACTGCCTTTGTATTGCCAGGGATTTTTCAAGTTGGACAGGAAAATGTTATTCCAGAGTCTGGCTCAACAATTTAAGTTATGTGGATTCAAAAAAAAAGTTTCAGTGTCTTGTCTTTCACTCAGCAGTTTTTTTTTTTTGAGACAGGGTTTCTCAGTGTAGCTCTGGCTGTCCTGGAACTCTCCCTATAGACCAGGCTGGCCTCAAATGCAGAAATTGGCCTGCCTCTGCCTCCCGAATACTGATATGATTAAAGGTATGCACCAAGACTGCCCAGCTTTCAAACAACTTCTTCTTCTTCCTCTTCTTCTTTTTAATAGTTGTATGTTCTTTTGTTTGTTGGTTTTGAGACAGGCTCTCCCTGGTTGCCCTTGACCTCTCAATTCTCCTGCTTCAGTCTCTTAAGCAATGAGCTTACAAGTGTATATCCACACATCCAGCTCTTAGAGTTTTCAGATCATGAAAACTTTTCATTTACAAGAGAAACGGGCTGGAGAGGTGGCTCACTTCATAAGAGGGCTTACAATTCTTGTAGAGGACCTGGATTTGGTTCCCAGCAACCACATGATGGCTCACAACCACCTGCAACTTAGTTTCCTGGGAGATCTGATGCCCTCTTCTTACCTCCATGGGTGTCTTCACAAACATGGCACACATACATAGTAAACACAGACACACAACTGTCAGGAGAGGCTCTCTCGTTTCATTGTGTAGATGCTAAGGATCCAAGTCAGGTCATCAGGCTTGGCAACAGGCACCTTCACCATTGAGCCATCCCACTGACTCAAGAACTGATATATTTTTTAAAGACACAGACCCTGTGGGGGAAACTTATGCATACCATAGTAGCAATCTTACACCGTGCCCCGTTTTAGAAGTGCTGGGGTAGAATATCTCTGCCACACTGTCATCACTCCAGTATGGCCACAGCTCTGAGTGTGCCCTTTGTTTTAGACAGGACACAGTTCTTTAGTCCACCGGAGCGCATGCTGACTTCTCTCACGTCTGTGCTGTGTGTGACCACCAGGACATTCCTGGAGGAGATCATAGACTGTATCTTGTACCTGACATGCTACTTGAGGGTATCTGCCCACTGCCTCCCCTCTGCTGGGTGTGTCTGGATGGACACTGACTCAGGCTAGTAACAAACTAGTTGCTCTCAGGTTAGTAGGCTCTTTTGCTCAGGAACTGGAGAGGCACACAGTAGGCACTTGCATTAGAAAGTTGGATCTGGCACATGTAACGGCTCAGTTTGTGGGAAGCAGAGATCCAGAGCTTCAGGAGAAAGGAGCCTGAACGGATATAAGAGGCCATTGGAAGATGCGGGGCAGGGGTGTGCACCTGAGTCTTGAGCAGTCTCACAGATGCTTAGTCTTTGACCAGAAAAGCTAGAGGGCGTCTGAGGTGACCAGGGCTTCTCAGAAACAGGACGAAGTTGGGGATGTTATCCTCTAGCTGGGTCTTTAAGTCAAAGATGTTGAAATAAACTAATGAAGGCTCTAGGACTGAAAAAGGCCCCTTGACAAGTATAGCATTGGATAATGACACCTTTGATGAAGATTTCTCAGTAAAGGGAGAACAGATTAGAGACCTGGTAGGTGCCTGCTCTTCCATATCACTGCAAAAGTAAGGAAGGATAATGGGTGCATTCAATCCCATTTCCCTCCTTCCCCTTTTCTTGCCCCTCCCCTTTCTCTATCTCTCCTCCACCACCCTGCTCTCTCTCGGCTCAGAATTAGATCATAGGATGCAGTTGTGGACAGAAGATGTTTGGGCCCTGTCTTCTTTTAATCTGGTCTTTGTGACCCCTAAGGAAGTTTCAACTCCATATTTAATAAACACAAATATTTTCATTGGAATGATCCCAATATCAGTCATTTTCATACAGAAACTATTTTCTGGAGCAAACTCCATTAGGTCATCTTAATTACTTAGTCATTTTCTCATACAATTTCAGTTAGAAGACTTAAGATTGCTCTTTAGTTCTAGTTGGTTTTTGCATCATTTTCTCTTTTCTAATGTCAGCTACTAAGCTACTGAAGAATATGTTTTATTCTAATTTTTGTAATGCTGGGTATCAAACGCAGGGCCCGCTGCCTGCTCACTAGGTGTTTAGTCACTGGTCTGCACCCCAGCTCTCTTATGTTTTACATGCTTAACAGTTTTTACTTCTGGGTATACATCTGTGATCCATAACAAACTGGCTTTCGTACCGGATATGAAGTATAGAAAGTTGAGAATTTTTCCACACAGAAATTCATGTAATCTAAAATTTAAAGAGAATAATTTAAAGAACAAAGTATTCTCTATTCTTTAATATTTTTATCTTATTCCTAGCAACTGTGTTATTTGTAAAAAGTAATGAACATATCAAATTCACTGACTACAAAAAAATGTCCTGCATTACTAGGAATGGTGACACACGCATATATTCCTAGCATTTGGAAGACTGAAGCTAGAGGAACCAGAGTCCAAAATCAGCCTAGGATACATAATTATAACCAGTCTCAAAAAAAATGTTCTGGGTCAAAACATGACACCTGCCTCTCAGAAGTAAGGAAAGAGGAATATCATTGCCACATACTATAGATAATATAGTACTTGGGAGTGTACAGGGTCTTTAATACCATGAACTGAGTTGTGTTGGGTCTGAATATATCTTCCCAGACAAAATGCTCATGGTTTGAAGGCTTGTTATTCAGCTGATAGTGTTCTTGGAAGGTGATTGGATCATGAAGACACTAACCTCATTAATGCAAGCCATAGCTGGATGAGATATCAAGAGGTAGAGCCTAGTTGCAGGGTAGAGCTTATCTCTAGCCCAGCCCCCTGCCCCTCTGCTTCCTGGCCACCACGAGGTGAGCAGCCTATCTCTACAATGTGCTTCTGCCATTATGTTCTGTATTGCCATGGGCTTAAAGGGAAAGGGGCTTCTTTCTTTATAAAAAAATCATTTTCATTTTGCCAGAGCAACAAGAAGTCACATGACTGCTGCCTTCACCTCTTCCTCCTTGGTGACTGGATCCAGGGTCTGGGAAAATAAACATTCACCAACCTACACACTCCTCCCACTTTCTTCTTTTCATACTGTGTGTATTGGGGACTTAAGAAAACTAGAACTTTATCAATAAGACATTTATTCTTCCCTTTAAATCAGTAAAGTGCTGAAAAATGTTCAGCAGCTGGCTTGCTGGGGACACAAAGCCCCAGCTTTAACATCTGCTTGTTTTGTGGTATAAATACTGCTACCACGGCTGACTCGAACCTTCCCGAATGACTTCAGCAGACTGGCAAGAGACACAGACATGTAATGATCAGCTCTGGTGAGCAGGCAGAACCAAAGTCAGTGCACCACGGCACTCGCTCACCAAGTCTAGGCCACAAAGTCTTTGAAGCGGTTTCATAATTTGATTATTCATACACTGGAGTAATAAACTACAGCAAATGTAGGAAATTAGATCTGAAGATTGAGACCATGCTTTATCCACAAATCATCTATTTGTCACCAGTTGGACACAGCTGCTTCTGGCTACTATCTTAACCAAAGTAAATGGTGCCATTAGGATAACCTTAAGGAATTCATGTGTTTAGTCTGTTATCTTAGGCTTTGTGAATTCCATTTTCTTAGAGGTTAGACAAGAAGACAGTGGATATCCTATCTGTTTATTAAAAGTAGTACTGTAGGGCCTGGGGAGATGGCTCACAGGCTAAGAGTACTGACTGCTCTTCCAGAGGACTTGGGTTTGATTCCCAGCACCCACACGGTAGCTCACAGCCACCTGTAACTCCAGTTCCAGGTGATCTGACCTTGTGTGGGCACTACACATATGTAGTACAAAGGCAAAATATCCATATACATTAAAAGAGAAAGTAATACCATTGAGGTTGGAGAGTAAGTCCTTGGTTAAAGTGCTTGCTTTACCAAGTGTGAGGATAAGAACTTAGATCTCTGGCTCCCACATAAATGCAAGGTGGGTGTGGTGGTCCATCTGTAATTCCAGGAGAACTGAGAGGTCCAAACAGTGGATCCAGGAACAAGTGAACTAGACTGGATGAATAGGTGAGCTGTGAGCTTACATGAGAGACCCTGCCTCTACACATAAAGTGGAGCGTGATTGAGGGAGGAATTCAACATCAACCTTAAACTCCACATGCATGCACACCCATGTGCATCAACACATATAAACATGTATATATATACATGAATGAACACAACATACAAACAAATTAACACACAAATAGGACTATATTCCTCCCTCATCTATGGTTTCAGTTACTCAAGTTCAACTCTGGTTTGAAATACTAAATGGAAAATTCCAGAAATAAACTATTTATAAATTGTGCACCCTCCTGCACAGCATGATGGATGCTTGTATCTTCCCACCTGGGACTTGCAGTGTCCAGTGCCCCTGTGTATCACCACCCATCCATCTCTCATTCTGCAGCTGCCTTGATTTTGAGATCAGCAAGTGTATTCAAGTAATTCTTATTTTACTTAACAATGGTCTCAAAGCATAAGTGATGTTGGCAACTTGGATAGATCAAAGGGAAGTCATGAAGTGCTGCTTTTAAGTGAAAATGTGAAGATTGACAGCTTATTAAATTAAACAAAAATCAATAACTTTTTGAATTAGGAAGAAGGGGGAAATATGGTAATTTTATAGTCATACCTCAAAGTGCAAAATCTATGGCCACAGTGTGTGATGAGTGCTTAGTTAAGATGGAGGAACGGTTGATACATATGTGGAAATACAGGGCAGACTACAGGGCATACACAGGGTTCTATGTATGTGTTTAGGCATTCTTTAAGGGTGTTTTAATCATCCCCATGTCTTAAGTTTTGTTTCTTGTTGCTGTGATAAAATAAGTAACCTAGGAGGATAAGAGGTTTATTTTAGCTCATGATTCCAAATTAGAATCCATCACTTAAGGGAAATCAAGGCAGCAGGATTTTGAAGAAGCCAATCACATCCACAGTTAAAAGCAGAGAGAAGGATTCATACATTCCTACTGCTAAGCTTTTTTCCACTCTTATACAATCCAGAACCCAATCACAGGGAATGATGGCACCTGCCTATAGGCCAGGTCTTCCCACATCAATTAATGCCATCAGGACAGTGTGGCCATGCTGTCCTACAGTCAAGAGTCTGAAAATCAGCAAAGGAGAGGCACAAAGAAGCAGGCCTACAAAATATTCTGTGTCTACCAGAGTCACGGGAGCCCATGCAATGCTTTCAGTGCTGCCATCACCAAACAGGGGGCTGAATGCCAGTGATGGTGCCTCAAGCTTTTAGCATGTTTTTTTGGGTTGGTCAGTGGCATTTATGTCCATTACTGAGAGATGTAAATATACAGGTTTAGGGTAATACATGAATCTCATTACATACTACTCAGTTTGGCCCAGGTGACAACTGCCAGGACACCTGTTGACCTCTCTGGCTCTCTTTGAGGGCAGTGTTTTCCTTTTCACAGTCAGCCCCATTCCTATCCTGTCGTTCAGGGGTCCTTTATTGTGTCCCTTCCCCTCTTTTAAAGGGAGGTCAGACAGGGTAGGTGCAGCTAGTGTGGAGCCTAGGGTGGAGCAGGTTCAGGTCCTATCACGGAATGTCAGAGCAAGATGACGCATGTCTGAGGAGGTGGCTTCATATCAATGAGTCAGACTTCTAGAAGAAGAAAAAAATGGCATAGGATCAGATGGGCCCACGGATGGGCAGTCTATGTGAATAGCAGCGCTAGAGCCCAGGTTCTCCTGCTCCTCAAGGGGCTGCTGGGGCCAGAGGACAGATGGATGGCCATATATATGTTTAATGTCTGAATGTTTAACAGTCATACACTGAGACTGTTGAGTAAATTCTGTTCCATTCCTCCATGACAGATGTGCCTTTGCGAGGACCTTGAAGGTCCTAGTATGTGGAGTTTCATACTCTGTGGTGCTTTATGCCTGAATGAGATGAGACATGGGTTAGTTCTGAAGATGCCTAACAGAACATCATACCTTACTTTCTCCTGTCAGTCCATCCTTCCTGTCTTGTCTGCATCTTGTCCTCTCCTCACTCTGCAGCCTATGGATGTGACAGCAGGGGCAGGTGCAGCCTTCGGGTGGAGTGATTTGGAGACAGCTTGTGCAGGCTGCAGGAGCAAGGCCTTGCAGGCAGAGATTTCAGAACACAGGGCACGTGGAACATGATCAAGACTTGGATGGAATCTGAGCTCAAGAGTGGCTCAACCTTTCTGTCCCATAGACTTGTACCTCCATGGAGAGGAGAGTGATGAGACAGGAACAGGGGGCGGAGCCCAGGTCTCAGGGCACAGAGGGGTGATGAGCAATATTACCTCAGGGATCACAGCCGAAAAGGCCCACCTTCCCCTACTGCTTTGCTTCCATTTCCCCCCAGCTTCCAACAGTCTTAGTGTGCAGAAGTATAGGGTTCAGTCCTGAGTGGCCCTGTTTATACCATTGTGACACTTGGAGAAAGTAGGCAGCATGAATTTGAGAGCCAAGAGGGATCCAAGTTCCTTTCTGATGGGTCCTTGAAAGTATCCTGGCTGCTGGGCTCTTTTCTTTGCCTATGGCTTTCTCTATAGCCTCTTCTCTGGGGGTGGGGGGGCTACCACCTTGGATTACTCCCTAGTGCATTCTAAACCAGCTGTTATGTCATCTTGAAAGTCAAAACACATTCAGTTAGTCTTGAAAAACCCTTCTACCTTGTGTCTGCAACCAAGTGGCTGTAGTCACTGTCTTGGCTCTAGGATAATGGTAACAGCCTTTCACACCTCCTAGCCTCATGTTACTGCAGACAATAAAAAAGTGGGTGACACCACCTGATTATATTGAGTAAACAAGACCTTTCTCTTGGGTGACTACAGTAATCTTTAGTGGAGGAAAAGAAGAGATCATAAGTTAGAGCTTTGTTCAGCATCTTATGCTTCTGTGGGAAGGAAAGTTTCTATCAGCTTCAAGGACGGGCCAAACCAACCCCTTCACGGTCTTCACTGAAATGATGTGGGGAGGGGTCTGGGTAATTCAGAGTTAATGCCCTGTTGCTCTAGAAACAATAATTATAGCGGCCAATCTTGACTATCAACTCGATGGAACTTAGAATCACATCATGGGTGTGTCTCTGAGGATAGTTCCAGAGAGGTTTAAGAGAGGCAAGAAGACACACCCTGAATGTGGGTGGCACTAACCCATGGGCTGGGACCCCCAACTGAATCAAAAGCAGAAAGTGAGCTGAACGCCAATGCTTATCTCTTTCTGCTTCTTGATGACAGATGGAAAGTAACTAGCTACCTCAAGATCCATCCTTCACACCTTCCCTGCGTGAGGGACTGGGACCCTCAAAGTGTGAACTGAAATAAGCCCTTCCATGCTCAGCTGCTTTTAGCAGGTATGTTGTCATGGTGATAAGTCCCTAATACAGCCAACTGGTTGGTTTCTGGTATTTTGACTTACAAAGCGCTTTTATATATAAACTCCCATATTACCTGTCTCCTTGGAGATCACACCTGCATGTTGTCTTTGTGTGGAACATGACACTCCCCCACAGTGCTAGAAGCTTCTATTTTAACCAAAGCTTTCTCCCCAGACTCTGTCAGCTAGGCCTTATTACTTGGAAGTATTTCCCTACAAACACATTTCCCCCCCTGTATCCTGTTTCTAAAATTATTATTTTCTACCTTTTCAGTACTTCATTAGATAAGACAAAGCAGACAGAAGTAAACTCATCCGGCTGTCAGATTTACACATTATTTCCAGGTTTCAACTGGTTCTTTTTCCTGGTTCAAACAAAAATAAGACAAAACAAAACCTGCAGGGTTTGTGAGTTTTCTTCCTGCTCTTCCACCTCTCTTTCTGAACGTGGGGATATCTGTCTACAAAAAGTAGCCAAAAAGCACTCATTTCTGGTTTCTTCCTCTCAAATTTAGCTTCAGATGCCGACTTTCCACTTCACATTCCGTTCCCCTGAAGTCCTCGCGCACTCCTCTGTTAATGGCAACCCCAGGCTTGAAGGCTCAGAGAGGGAGCTGGCTCTTCGGCTCTTTGCCCTGCGTGTCAGTCTGCCTGCACCTCTGCTGAGTTCTCAGGCTCCGGTCTCTCTCATCTTCCTCTCAGTCTGCACAGCCACCTGGCCCTGGACAAGGCTGCTTTAATGGCGTCATCAGTGCCTGTCTGTGCAGTGCCACCATTCATCTCAGCACTACCTGTCCTGCAAGCCTATCCCAAAGGGATGAGCTTGGATAGGTTGAGTGAACCCCCAAGGGTTCCCATTATGGAAAATTAATCCCTACTTTGGGGAAGCAATATTAGGAGGATGCGAACTTTAGAGGTAGGCTTTGGGAGGTGGTAAGATTGGCTATGCGCATGAGATTGCCTGTGATTGAACACTGGTGGGCATATAGTCAGAGCAGGGACTGAAGGGGGTACTCAGTGGGAGAGCAGATGTGAGGCCCTGGCTTCCATCCACACCACACATACATACACACACACATACACACACACACATATACACACACATACACACACAAATACACACACACATACACACA
>LOJH01015217.1:2213-23591 GCA_001685095.1 Ellobius talpinus | reverse complement strand
TTTACAGAAGCTTTTCAGTTTCAGGAGGTCCCATTTATAATTGTTTCTCTCAGTATCTGTGCTACTGGGGTTATATTTAGTAAGTGGTCTCCTGTGCCAATGCATCTAAAAATACTTCCCAGACCTCTACATAAAGCCAGACACACTAAAATTTTACAAATAGAGAATAACAGATCTTCATTAAATGCTGAGTGATTATAAGATTCAGAGTTTATGAAAATAAAGTACAAAATTATCTCAATAATTTGTTTAAAATAAATAGATATGTATTTTAAGCAAAAAGTATAAAATATTGTACATAATAGCATTTTAGTATAAAAAACTTTCTCACATATAATTTACATTCTATGAAGTACACTAACATTTCTGATACATTTTCTACATGTTTGGAATAGGTAAATGCAATATTCTGTCAAGAGTATAGGTGAAATAAAAATTTTATACAATAAACCACATATAATCTATGTTATATGGTTTAGGGAAATATACCACTTCTAAAATCTAACCAAACCATTTCATGATCAATTTTATATCTCATCATCTCTGACATTGCTAATGTGCTTTTCATCAGCATATGAATCAATTATTATCAAATCTTTGAAAATTATATGTGAATCAACATCAGGAATATTTTATCAACTCTTGGAAAACAAAATTGGCAAACTATGCTTTAACCACTACAGAAATCATTTCCTTACTTTAAAAAAAATCTGTTTCCATACAAAATTAAAAATCACACTACCACATAATTCAAGTATCTCCATTCTTTTATGTTAAAAAAGAAAATGAATACATACCTGGCAAAGATATTTCACTCTATGCTCATTTATATCATTCAAAATGCCAACATATGGAAGTAATCCAAGAATCTATCAATAGGTCAATGGATTGAAGTGTAGCAAAGAATACAACTGAATAATGTGAAGCCATTACAAGAATGAAATCACATCATTTGCAACAGTGTAGATATACGTGAATGACATTATGCTAAATGCAATAAGTCAGAGCCAGAAAATCACATATTATTCAATCTCATTTATATGTAGAATCTAAAATTGTCAAATTCTTAGAAGATAAGAAGGATTGACAAGAGGTGATAGAGGTGATATATGGAGAAGCTGGGAAGTAAACGCAAATGTTCAACTGAGATGAGCAACTTCTGTGTCTGTTAGTCCAGTTCTATGCTAATATATTCAATTCAAATTGGTAGTGGTAGACTTTACAGAATTTACGACATATATTAAATCCTTGCACTATGTGTGCTGAGAATGCTAAATCTTTCTACTAAGAGCAATAATCAATGTACTTCTCAGACCTCAATATGACAAGAAAACAGTAGGGATTGTATAACTCATGAGCATGTCAAAGGAATGTATTAGATAGTTGCCTCTAATGCTTTCTACCTTAGTTTTTTAATTGTTTGAAGATTTCATATATGTATTTAATGATTTGTTATCAGATCAACTCTTCCTTTCCTTCTACTCTGAAGCTCTAAATTTCACAATTGTATTGCACTCCCTACCCTAAAGCCCAGGGATCATCACAGAAGAGAGAAGAGACATTATATAAGAGCCAGAGGCAGTGGGCATTTGCAAACAGTGTTCCTCAGCTTGATGGTGACATTGCATACATGAAGCTATAGTGGCAGTGAGTGCTCACACAGTACGTGGATGAGATCAAGCCAATCAAAATGTAGCCTTCATGGTGGAGGGGCTGTTGATATCCTATTCACAGTCAAGGAGATATTGGCAATTGGTGGCTGCTGTGGAAAAGAAAGCTTTCTTCGGGAATGTTGCCTCTGAAAAACTGCTCCAGTAAATGGTCCAATAGCCACGTACACACATGTAGCACTAACTGAACTCAATAGGTTTAAGAAAAACAAGAAGAATCCATCATACTTTTTAAGATACAGCCTCTCACTGTACCTGAAGTGCTATGTACCTCTCACTGCCATTTGCGCTATGCTGTGCAGCAAGCAAGTTCCTGGGATCCATCTGTCTCCTCCCTACAAACCTGAGGTGACAGGTACATGTAACTATGTCCAGCTTTTACATTGGTGCCAACTCTATGCTTTAATTTTTTCTTATAACGTTTCCTATTCTTGTACTTCTCCATGCTCCAATATGAATGCTATGTTTAAAAGGAGAATGACAGGAACCCGATGACAAAAATGTTTCATGGGAAACCCCCCAGTCATCTGCATCTCTGAAGTCACATCTAGACATCTTTAGACCCTAACAATTCCTTATGAATTCCAATTCATTCTTTTTTTATTTAGTTACTTATTAATTAATGTGCTGATTGGTTTTTCGAGAAAAGGTTTCTCTCTATGACTTTGGGGCCTGTCTTGGAACTAGCTCTTGAAGACCAGGATGGCCTTGAACTCACAGAAATCTGACTGCTTCTCCCTCCCAGTGCTGGGATTAAAGACATGTACCAGCACTGCCAGGCTTCCATTTCATTCTTAAGTTGAAATAAGTCATCTTAATTTACTAGCAACACATACCAATGTTTCTTTTTTTTTCAAAATTAAAAGATGAATCAAAAGTTTCAAGGTTCCTTTTCCCTTTTGAAATACATTCCATATACATATTTCTTAAAATTGATATATGTGCTTTCTCCAGAAGAAAAATCCCATTTGGCTCTCAATATTTATTGTTCTGTGAACTGCTGCTGGAAGGAATTTCTCCATGTCATTGGAAGACAAGTATTAAATTTTGTCTAACCTTTCAGAAGTGAAGAAAATATTGTCCTTGTTGCCGAATTTACTCAGCTCTCAAGTGATTTCGATCAGCAGCAAAAGAGTGACAGAGAACAGAAGCTGCTATGCCTTTCAGTCTTATTCTTTCTTTTCTTTAATATAAGTGCCATGAATAAACTTCAGAAAATATCAATATCTGGACTACTCTTTGCTCATTTTAACCCTATGTGCATTTTATAAACTCTCTGTATCATGTTTGACTCCAAACACTTGAAACGTATCATCATACTCAAGCATCACAAATTCCTAATAGATATGATTTTTAAAATTGTGGTTTTTGGCAAATATTCATTACCATTCTGAAGATAAGACTAACTCAGCCGAGGTTGAGATTAAACAACATATAAAGCTTCAACCCTCATGGGGTAGAGCCACCTTGGTTGTGAAGTCAGGGAGTCCTGCTCTGGGTTTCCTGTCCTTCAGAGAAAAAATGGTGCCTCCTGAACACCTTGTCAAACACCTCAAATCCAAATTGTTAAAATCAAAGAAATATTATCTTTCAGACGTGAAGTCAGAAGTTTAGGATGGGTAGGCAGGGCTAGAGTCCCTGAATGTTCTATGCCATAAATAATTTCCTTGATAGTTCCAGCTGCCATGAACTTCCCCCTTTTGGCTAATGGCCCTGTCTCACTAACCAGTGCTTCTATGATACAATGCATTGTCTCTGGTGCCTACTTCTTTCTCGTGCAATGCCATTTGTTATGACACCAACACTATCTAGTGAACTCAGAGAAGGGTTTCTACAACCATGGTAAAAACAAAACAAAACAAAACAAAAAACCTTACAGTCTATCACTGAAAGAGATCATAGAAGGTCCTCAAATCAGGAAAGTGGAGACAGAAATTTTAGCAGTGGTCATGTAAGAATGTTGTTTACTGGCTTGCTTCTCTTGGTTTTCTTACTCTGTTTTCATATAGCACTGAAGATAGCTTGTCCAGAGATGGCAGCTCCTACAATGGACCAGGCAATCTGCATCAATTATCAATAAAGAAAGTGACACAAGAACTTGCTCACAGACCAATCTGGTAGGGTTATTTCCCCACTGAGGCTCAATCTTCTCGGATAAATTAACTTGTGTCAAGTTTACATAAGATAGCTAGCATACACCCTGGAATTAAACAACACAGGCTATTGCCAAGGCTATTGGTTGTTTTTTATAACTGATGGTAAAACTCTGTTGTTAAAGACAACACTTAAAAACTTATTGACCGCAGAAAAGTCAAGGTAGTACCTACCTGGATCCTTTACTCTACATGATTAGTAATCATCCTTCTGGAAGCTACTCTATATTCTAATAGAGGAGAGAGATAAGCACAAACCTAACTAAAAACCCTGAAATCTACTATGTTGTCCTGCCCTCAAGTTATGCTAGTGCAATAATAAGACAAAACTGTGGGAGTAACTGGTCAATATCTGATTTGATTTAAGGCCTACTCCATGAACTATAACCTATGCCTATCACTGTTTTGGTGGTGTAGAAACTGAGTCTAGATACGCCATAGCTCTAGAGGAAAACAAAATACTACTATTCCCCTAAAAAAACATAGAAATAAAATTACTCCTAATGATGTTCTTCTATACTCAAAAATCAGTGTCTTGCTCATACATCATCAGAGAACCTGCCTCCCACAGTTGACAGGATAGAAACAGGGATTTGGTACTGGAAAAAGTGAAGAAATTGAGAGACCTTGAAATAAAAATTCCAAAATGCGATGTCTCTATCAAATCCCTCTCTGCCTAACTTCAGGGCTCAGGAAACTCTGGGGAAGATGAGGCAGAAAGATTGCAAGAACAATGGGAATGGAAGAGAGCATGGAAACAAAGCATTCTAGACACAACAGAACAGATGCACATATGAACTCACAAACTGAGGCAGTATGCACAGGGCCACATCAGCCTTCATAAAGTCCTAGAGTTAAAGGAGTAGACATATGCCCTGCCCCAAGTCCAGAAGCTGTCTCCAATCGAGAACTGCTTTCAAGACAGAAATTTAATAAGAGCTATGAGGAGCTGAGTGCTATCACTTCATGTCAGAAGTAACTAAGGTTAAGTAACGTTCTTACAAGGAAATATTGTATAGTCCAAAAAAGGGGAGATGAGAAAGAAAAGAGAAAGCATCAGTGGCTATCAAAATAAGAAATAATTAACACAGTGAAAAGTTTGAGAGGAAATAAGAATATTGCAGGAGCCAAAGGGCCCAGGTAACAATAATTATGCCTAAAAGTAGTTAATTACAAGTCAGGAAAAAGTGGAAAGTATCCAATTGCAACCAGAACTTCACAATTGCCTGCATAATTATCCAATTAGAGCCTCAATTATTTGTTGTTTTAATTTTCTCTCTAAAATACATCCAAATATATATGTATACATTTAAAAATCTCAAGTAGGCAATATTATACAGTTAGCATAATGTAATGCAATGTTTCACCAACATTATGATTTTCTCAGAAGCATTTTTGAGAGTACTGTCTAAAGTGCATTGAATACAAAATTTAAAGTCAATAGTGACAGTAAGTAATTAACGTTATTTACCTATTAGTTTGGAAATATGTTAGTTTATGTGTTCCCTTTAAGAAGAACACTGGAGCACAGTGCCTTCATTTGCAATCTGCGTGAACCATCATGTAGACTTCACTTAGATAAAGTAACTTATCCATCACATAAATTACTTTATGTGATGGATATGGTTAGAAAACTTTAAATTGACCTGTGATCCAGAGTCATAGTGATGTAGGATTCTCCTCTGTATGTTATGAATATGTTTTATTACCATCAGTTAATAAGGAAGATGTTTCTGCCAGTGGCTTAGCCAGGTAAAGCCAGGTGGGAAATCAGAACGGAAATAGAGATAGAGAGAGTAGGCAGAGTCAAGGAGACCATGTAGCTTCCGAAGGTGAAGGGCATGCCAGAATCATAGGAACATTACCAGTAGGCCACAGCCTTGTGACATTACACAGGTTAATATAAGTTGATTAATTTAAGATGTAAGAGCTACCAAGTAATATGCTAAAGTCATTGTCCAAACAGTGTTTTAATTAATGTAGCTCCTATGTAATTATTCAGGTCTGGGCAGCCAGAAACAAGTGAGCAGATGCCACCTACAAAATCAGGAAAAAAATATATGAGTTGGCTTCACAAATAATTTTGTCCTGACATAAGTTACTCAAAAAAGAGAGAGAAAAACCAACCAATATAATAAAGAAAAACCTGATAACTTTGATAACAGTAAAAATAATCTCCAAAAGACAGGTAATTTAAATACAATACTCATAATTTCGAGACTGCTTTTTGAAATACAGAATGCTTTTACTCTCTGTCCATACCCACTGGGTATATATATTTTAATCTGAGGATTTTTACAAAAAAAGTATTGAGAATTTTAAGAGTGAAAGCAGCATAAAGAAAGATTGTTGTGAAAGAAGTGAATCATGTAATCTTTCTGTCTAAAGAATGGAGAACAGAAGAGAGGGAGGAAATGAGGAAAATAGAAAGAAGAAGAATTGAAGGGGAAAGGAGGGACATTTTGCTAAGATATCAAAATGGGCTTACATGATATGAACACAGTAGATCTTGTGGGACATTTTTCAAAATTATCTTATAATGAAACTCAGGCAACTGCAGAACAAGAAACATTCAATACTGTATGCCAATGTTTACTTGAAGATTTAGTTATTAAGTGAATTGTAAATTTATCTAAATGCTAATTTTGAGATTTGCTACCCTAAGTGGCAGGTGGCAGACACTTACTTTTCATTGAGGAAGCCATTGTCTACACTGGAAGAGTAGGTGAGAAGGACCCTAGTGTAGGCTACTGTCAACTTTAAATCTGATCACCTTGCTAATGGATTCATTCTTCTAGCCTTGGGTCCAAAGTTTAAGAATGAAGGATATTGTTATGAATTGAAAGATATGTTGTTATTAGATGAAACATGTCCTCAAATTAAATACTTATATAATGACCCCAAATTTGAAGACTGTGCCTTTTTTTGAAAACAGAACTTTGGAAATATAATAAGTTCAAGTGAAGTCACACTGGAGTAGAAGAGACATACTAATCCTATAAGACATTCATCTATATTTCAAAGGTAAACATGCAACATTTGACCAAAGTGTTAAAAATAAAACCCACTATTTTAAGCATATACATTCACAGATGGAGACCTCAGTGAGATATTTTGTAACAAGGAAGAATGATTAACAGGAGCTAGAGTTTCAAAAGATTGCCAGCAAACCACCTTAGGTTGAAGTGAGACCTAGGTCAGGGTCCCCTTCATAACCCTCAAAGAACTCAGTCCTACTGTGTTCTTCTCTTTCGATTCTAATCTCTAGAACTGTGTGTGTCAGGCAATGTCCCTTTAAAAAATGTTAAACCACCTAGCTTATAGAACTATGTTATGGCTAAATCTTTGACAGATAATAGCCACCCTATAGCTACTTCTCTGTAATTTCAAAGTCATGAATTTGGGATTCCTCCTCAAGTATGACTACAACATATTCAGGTTAATCTGAAGTAGTGTCATAAAAGTGTTTTTTGTTTTGTTTTAACATACAACAGTACTTGCTTTCCCTTTCAAAGAAATCCAAGTATCAGACATGATCTTCTTTTCCATTTTTTTTCTCAGAAAAGAAGAAATAAAAGAAACTCTTGAAAATCGTGGCAAATATGATGTGCTCAAAGAGTACATCCTCAAATATATTTTAAAAAGATTTAACTGAATAACAAATATTTTATGGCATTGATCAAGTTATGCATTGAGTTTGAGATATTTAACTTGCTTATAGTCCCTCATGGAAGGGTTTCTGCATTAAAGAAATTTCAAATATTGAAAAGAAGTTTAAAAGAAGAAACTATTCTTAGAGTAACCAGCTCCCTTGAACATTGTCCTTTCCTCTGGCACATGGAGAGATGACATTGTGCATTTATTCATCAAATGTATTGTGTATATGAAAAGATGCAAATAAAAAGACAAATATAGTCAAACAATAATAGTTAGAACACTGTTGTTTGAAATTGAACTTGAAGCAATTTTATTAAAAGTGATAACTAATTTGGATCTTGATGATTTAAAAACAATAATTCCTCACACTATGGCAAGATGAAAATATTGATAATGACGTATTTTTAATAAAGCTGTATTTCAGTTCTAGACTGATTTGACACCTATTGATTTAATACTAGATTGTAGATTTACCACACTTGCTTTAGATCTTAGTACATGTATTTGGTTCAGGATCTCATAATTTATTTGATATAATATTTTATTCAGGCTGCTTCAAATTAGTCTGATGCATATGACTTTTGATAGCTGTCCTCAGTGCTCTTGAGAAGTCATGTGACTACAAATTGGATACTCCCTCATGAGGTGTAAAAAATGCTACAAAGTGGAGAGTACACACCTAAATCAGGACATATGGGACCCTCATTTCAAGGTATATGGGGCCAACACAAAGAAAAGAAGCTGCTAAAAAAAAAAGAAAAAAAAAAGAAAAGAAGCTGCTCATAGAAAATAAGAAACAGGGCTTTCTGTTCTCTCCAGAGAGCATCACTTCAAGGTTGCTGCTTGATCACATACTGCCACAAATTGTTGACAGTTTTAGTTGGGTATCAAAAACACATTAACTTTTCTATCCATTGCTGGGAGAAAACTGTCAGCAATATTGATGGTGAGTGACTTTATGCCAGAGCAAAAGCTAAATGCTGAGCATAGCACTCCAAATCCCAGAGCTCAAGGCTCAGACATTGTTCTTCTGTTTTCTCATGCATTTTTTTTCAAAAACAGCATGAACTTATTAATTGGGCTTATGATATTTTGATAAATAATTTTACCTCTGACTGGTATGAGTAAAAACCGTTTTAATCATCAAGCAACATATACTGAAAATACTGTAGAAAAAATATATTTCATAGGATGTATTAAATGGCAAAATGAAAACTAGACATATGTGATTTCAGCAGAAATGGAAATATTTTTTAATTAATGAAAATAAACAATTTCAACCTATTTGTGAATAACTATTGAAAATAATTTAAACAGGCACAAATCATTCATATACCTATTGACTATAACAAATTCTCTATCATGTGTCTTCTGAGGGTCCTTTACAAACTTTCTGTATTCTATAAGCCATACACAAATATAAAAATGATCCCAGTACTGTAATATTGTCTTATTTGATTTAAATGCCATCTTATGGCAAAGGATAATATATTAATTTAAAAAATTATAGATAGAAAATCCATAGTAGTGATATAAAAGTCAAGTTAAAACATAATCACTCAAATGCATGTATATGATACTTAAAGTAATTACTTGCTAAAAATTGCTCATTTAAAAAACTTTGACAATATAATTACAGAGAAAAGAAAAATAATGAAAATATATATGACTAAAAACAATAGATTTAGGCATTGGGGATTTAGCTCAGTTGTAGAACACTTACCTAGCAAGCACAAGGCCCTGGATTCAGTCTTCAGCTTTAAAAACAAAGAATGAAAGAAAGAAAGAAAAGAAGAAAGAAAAAAAGAAGACAGAAAGAAAAGAAGACAGAAAGAAAAGAAAATAGACAGAAAGAAAGAAAGAAAAAGAAAGAAAGAAAGAAAGAAAGAAAGAGTAAGCATATTCGATTTCTGATTTTAGAGAGTAACATTCTTTCAATGGGGATACTTTGCTGTTTGTAGAAAAAATGACTAATTTGAAAGCCAAGGTTAATTTATGCTTCATTTATTCAGGTCGCATAGAGTATACTTCATTTATTCAGTAGGAGACACAGACTACTCAAGTGTTTGCAGCGTCCACCAAACAGAATATTTTTGCACATGAGACACATTCTTAAGATTTTCGTGCTTCTTATTTCACTCAACTGTACCAGATACTCCTTTTGTGGGGCATTTTAACTTGACTCACTCCATTTTCTGAATTTTCTTCCAGCTAACTTCTAAATTAATACATTCACTGAAGGTTTTACCCTACTTTCATACTTTTGCTCTAAAAATTACTCATAACTTGCCCTGCGCACATCTGTGTAGAACTTTTATACCAGTGAGTGACATGTTAAATAATAGGCATACGAAAATCTACATCATTCCAGGAGAATTGGAGGTTTCCCTGAGACCATTAGTGTTAAATGAACTGATAAGTCATAATATTCTGTGCAATAGTGATGATGCTAAATGCTTCAGTGAGATTACTATCAATTAAAGATTTAATGTAGGAAAAGTTTGGTCAGTAAAGAGATGTGATTTATGCAATGATCTTGTGAGAAGTAAACAAGTCAAACAATATGTAGATGTTTTCTTGTGGTGGTAACGGAGCTGCGGTAGAATATACTGCACTGCTTGGACTCCATTTAGACACTGATGTTATTTAAAGTTCTGCTTTTTCCTAGAGGGGCAATGTGTTGGGAATATGTGAGGTGTGTCTCAAACCTCCCTGGGAGTCTAGTAATAAAATCTGAGTAAGAGTTCTGAGGTAGTGATGAGCTTATGAAGACCCATAGCTTCTAAGACTTTCTCAGCCTCCAGAATCTAAGAAATCCAATTGAGAAATCTTAACCTATATGAACTGAAATAAACATGAAAGGCAAGAATTTATTCTCTGTGCATTTGATTACAATTGAAAACACACAAAAATTAATATATGGCAAGGATACTAAAAATAGCAAAGTTGGAAGAATCCCCTAAATATGTGTGTGTGTTTATGTGTGCATGTGTGAGAAAGAGAGAGACAGAGAGAGAGAGAGAGAGAGAGAGACAGAGACATAAATGTGGGAGGCTAGGCTGGCTGTCAGCACTTGTATATGCAGTTACTTATGATCCTGCAGCAAACACAATTACCCGTTGAGCCACTCCCCAATCTCTAAATAATTGCTATTTAATTAGTTTAAAATGTAACTTATTGAATAACAAACTTAAATATTTTAAGAGACATCTCCTTTTGTGAGTCTTTATACTTCAATAATAAATGTATCACTTGTGTTAGAAAGGGTATGTAAAACAAGAAGAATTGGATCAAGTTATAAAATACTTAAAGATCTTTTTTATGGTATAATTATGTGAGAAAAAAAGAGGAAAAGATGTTTGGAGTAAAAAGCATACAAATGCATGCTTCTGAACTACAAAAATGAAAATTGCCTTTTTAATTAGAAAGTAACTGATTATCTTGATTTTTCTATATCTACAACAGAAGGTATTATTTGTAATGTTTTCTAAATGTGAAAATAGTTTTACAGCATATTAATAGTTATAGAAATATCACAGACACATCATTTATTAAAAATAATCAATATATATAAAATAAAAATTTACATAGTGGTACATGATGCTACCTTTAAAACTAGTCAATCATTTAAATTCTTATTTAAAATAATAAATGGCTATGTGTATTGAGTTCTTGAAGTCATTTACTCAATGAAGACTATAGAAATTTATTATATTTAGCACAAAATTAAACAAAATAATCAATTGAATATTGCCAACGTTTTGCCAAAAATAAATTTTAAAATAAAATTTGAATGTCACACAAATGACTACCACCAAATTGCAAGTGGTAAGAGATCTTCTGGACTTCTTTTTTTTTTGGCTTAAATAGATTTATTCGGGATGAGAAACCCCAGTTGAAAAAATGTTTCTTATTAAGGTTGGACAAGATATCACACTTAATATGAGAGGAGGTGCCTAGTTTCACTGCAACTTGCTATACCATGTCTGGTTAATGCCAAGGGAAGGCATACCCTTTTCTGAAAAATAAAAATAGAGGAATTGAAATAGAGCGAATTGGGATGGGGAAAGGAGAAGGTGGGAGGGAAGGAACAGGAGGGGAGGAGGGAGGAGAAGCTTTGATTGGGATGGAAAAACAAATGAACAAACAAATACGTTTTTAAAAAAGCAAAAGGAAGAAAAATTGCTTCCATAAGATGGCCTGTAGGCAAGTCTGTAGAGCATATTCTTTCCATTTGTGGTAGTTTGTATGTGACTGGCCCCCATTATCTTATAGATAGTGGTGGTATTAGGAGATGTGTCTTTGTTGGAGTTTGTGTGGTCTTGTTGGAAGCGTGTCACTGTAGGGATAGGCTTGGAGGTGTTTTAAGCTCAGGATACTGCCTTGTGTTTTAGTTGACTTTCTGTTACCCACAAGATGTAGGACTCTTAGCTACAGATACAGCTCCATGACTACCTATATGCTGCTGTGTCCCACTGTACTGATAACGGACTGAACCTCTGAACTGCAAACCACTCCTATTAAATGATTTTTCTTTGTAAGTGTTGCCATGGCCATGGTTCTCTTCACAGAAATAGAAACCATCAAAACACTATTTATTTATTTATTTACTTACTTACTTATTTATTTATTTATCCATCCATTTATTTATTTATTCTTCTCTAGTACCTTACATCCAGACAACAGTTTCCTCTTTCTCCTCCCTAATTCCCCCTTCCCTGCTTCTAACATAACTAGGAAAGGGGGTGGTGTCCTTAGCAATCACTTTGGAGAGTAATCAAAGATTTCTTCCTCATGCTGAAATTGAACTGACCTCCTCCTCTATGGGCAATGGACAGCAATTCAAAAGAGGACTATTATGTGGTACCTTGGGTTATGTCTATAGATCCTTCTGGGAATGAGGAGTCAGAAGAGTATTGGCAGCTCAATGATTGGATGCCTGCGAGGAGTAGAGGTAGCAAACCCGTGGTTTTGCAAGGTCATATATGTAAAACCCCAGAATAACAAGAGTCTCCACAGAATGGCAAGGTACCTGTTAGAGAAGCCAGTAGACCTGGAGGAATGGTTCATTTGGTAAAGATTTTCTGTGGATTCTCCATTCTCATGTAATGTCAAGCAAAGACTGCTCGCTAGTGGTTGCAATGCTGCTGAGGCAGAGATAGGAGGATCCTTGGAGATCACTGTCCAGCTAGTCTTGCTGAGTGGTGAGCTCCAGGTTCAGTGAGATCTCTGTCTCAGGAAGCAAGGCAGAAAGTAAATACAGGAAGACATTCAAGTTCTATCTGTTGCCTCTATACTCACAAGTACATGTAGGCATATATATAAGCACTCATACACAGACACAGGCACACATGCACACACAAACATGTACACACACCCCAAACACACTCCACACACACACATGCACACACACACATCACATCACACCACTTAAAGACACACAATTTTTGAAAAAAAAAAAAGAGAGATTCACTTTTACCGTTGTTAGGTACAGAATTATAAACCTCACCTACAATCTCACCCAGAACAACCTTCCTATTGCCATTCCTGACTTTGCCTGTCCTGTCTTTCTTTATCTTAGTTCCAGTGAACATTGGTCTGAATCATGTTGAAAAATTAGGATAATATGGAACAGGAAGGAAAATTTAATGATCCATACCCCTCTCACCATGGCTGAGGAGTGTCTGAAATATACCTTACCAGGAAGGATATTAAATCAGCAGAGAGGCACTGTTACTAAGCAGGATGGCCTAATTTTGAGGAAGTGCAAGCATTTGTTGACATACCCAGGGTTGCACACATGAATATCACATTACAAACTTGATACTGGACCAGTTAAAGCTGATATAAGCAAGTTATTTGAATTATGCCAAGGGGATTAGAAAGAAACTAATTATCTGTGCTTTCTGGTTCAGTTTCTGTAACTTACAAATTCAATTAAATAAGTAAGAAAAAATGTTAGAACTGGAAAAAAGAAATGAATCTTTCCATAAATGTGTATTAAGAAGATAAAGAAAGTTTTGTTTTCCAACTCCTTAAATATTACTCAGGAGGTACATTTCAAGTTAAAATTATCAGTGCTAAAATTGATGTAAACAATGTAACTAATCAAGGACACAGAGGTCTTCTAATTGGTTAAAATCACTTTGCTTTGAATTTGCCTCATTCTAAAAACCATATCAGATCAGAATATGCTTTTAGCTTTCAGAAAATCAATCATTGTCATTTGACAAATTCAGAATTCATTTGACTGTGTTTTTTCAATACATTTAATCAAATCTTTATCAAGAAGTTGCTTAGCATTTAAAAGGTATATTTTATGAAATAGGTTTAAAGGAAGCAATAAAGCAGGGGAAATATATATGTATATATATTATATAATATATATAAATGGATATATATCCCTTTTCTTAGGATTTCTATTGCTGTGAAGAGATTTCATGATCATGACAACTCTTATAAAGGAAAACACTTAATTGGACCTGGGTTACAGTTCAGAGGGTTAGGACATTGTTATCCTGATGGGATACATGGCAGCATGCAACCAGACATGTTGTTGAAGAGGTAGCTGAGTGTTCTCCATTTTGCTGATCATGCAGCAGGAAAAGAGAGATGCAGTCCTGATTGAAACCTCAAACACACCCCCAATGTCTTTCTTCTTCCAACAATGCCACACCTCTTGATAGTGCCACTCCCTATGATCATAAGGGGACCATTTTTTTCATTCAAACTACCACATTTACTCCCTGGCCCCATAGACTTCTAGCCATATCATAGTTCAACTTCAAATGTCCGCACACTCAATCACAGCATTAGCCCTATTTTGAAGCCCAAAGTTCAAAGTCTTTTCAGAGACTCATAGAATCTCATAACTGTAAACCCCTGTAAAATCAAAATAAAAAATAAGATCATATAATTCTAATAAATATTGGTGCGCAATATACATTACCCTCCCAAAAGGGTAGAAAGAAAGCATAGTTAAAAAATTTTGGACCAAAGCAAGACTGAAAACAAGCTGGACAAACACCCACCAGTTTGTCTCCATGTCTGATAGTCAGACATTCTCCAGATGTCCAACTTGTATCAGCTTTGTTGACTGTAATACACTTCTTTCTCTTGGGCTGTCAACTAGCAGCTTTCCTAGGCAAATATCCCATGATTTTGGCATCTACAACATCTTGGAGTCACTGAGGAAATCCAGGCTTCCCATTTGCTACTTCATGAAGTGACCTCTCTAGGCTTCCACACAGAAAAGCCCCTGACACAAACCTGTTATTAGTGCTTTCCTCAGTTGTATAGATTCCATATCCACTTTTTTGTATCCTTGATTATAAAGGCCGAAACATGTTACTGAAGTTTCCAAGTTTTGCTGCTTGGTGGAATTGTCACATGCTCCCCACCACCTTTGTTTACAGACATTTTCACAAGCTTTCTGGTTTCCTCCATTGCCTAAGCTTGGTTGTCCTTGAACTTGCTTGATAGATTAGCCTGGCCTTGAACTCTGAAATCTGCCTGCCCCTACTGGGATTAAAGGTGTGTACTATCCTGCCTGGCCCTAAACTTCCTCTAAATCTTTTTCATAGATGGAAATTTACTGCAAGGGGTCTTGCCCTAAGGTCACCACTCCCTTTATTCCACCCAGTATCAGACTTTTGTTCAATATTTTTATCTCTTGAACACAGGATTTAGCTCCGTTAAAATTCCCAGAGCCCCTTTTTTGTCAAACTGTACATTTTGTACTTTCTTCTTTCTCAGTTTACTACTTTTTATGATAGATCTGCATACAACTGGCCACTAATAACCACATGACACAGTCAATGCTAGGCTGTTTTAGAATGTCCTTACCAAAGCTGCTAATCCATAACTTTTCAGTTTAGCCTCAGGCAGATTTATTTTGGATAAGGGCCAAAAGCCAATACATTCTTCACCAAAATATCACAAGAATGATCTCTAGGTTTAATTCTTCTCTTCTAAAACCTCATGAACTAGGCCCCCACACTTCAGATCACCAACAGCACCACTGTCTTCCATGTTCCTATTAGTATGGCCCATTAAGATCCATATTCTAGTCCTAAATTCCAAAATGTCCCTTATTCTTCCAAACAAAAACTAGCCTATCACAGAAAAACCTAGCCCCTGGTATGAACTTCTGTCTTAGTTTGGGTTTCTATTGCCATGAAGAGATGCCATACCCATGGTAACTCTTATAAAGAAAAACATTTAATTGGGCCTGTCTTAAAGTTCAGAGGTTTATTTCATTAACATCATGGTGGGAAGCATGGTAGCGTGCAGGCAGACATGGTGCTAGAGAAGGACCTGAGAGTTCTATACCTGTATCAGCAGGCAGCAGGAAGAGAGAGTGACACTGAATCCTAGCTTGAGAATTTGAAAACTTAAAGTCCAACCCAATGACATATTTCCTTCAATAAGGACACACTAACTAGAACATAAAATAGTACCACTTCCTTTGGGCCCATAGGACCATTTTCATTCAAACCATCACACCCCTTTTTGATTTTTAGAGAGATTGGGCAGATGTCTTCTGTATGCAGGTTTTGTCAGATGGTGAAAGAATTTAATAAGGAAGCCAGCAGCAATGGACTCTACCAAGGGCATGAGATCTTGGATTTGGTGGTCTTGCAGACATATTTGGTAAAGCATCAGTTGAACACCCATCTTGAGAGACAGGAGTAATCATGTGGAAATGTTGGAAGCATCATTTTAAAACCATGTTCAAGTGAACACCATTGCTGAGGTACAAGCTCAGGGAAAAGACCAAAGCTTCTCTATCTGAGCAGAGTGAAAAGGGGAAGGATGAGAGAGAAGGAGATAAAGATCTGGACCCACATTGCAGAACCTACAGGTGACTGCAGATCTATTTTAAGAGAGTAGAACATAAGCGCAGGATCCACTTCTGAGTTCATCTTGCTGCTGTCTAAAATCCTTACATCCACAAGCAGCTAGGAATCTTGGCAGATACTGAAGGTATAGGGAGTAGGTTAGTGGAGGAAAGTATCATTTGTTGGTCAAACTGCTTATATTTTGAAGATAATAAGGCAATCTTTTGATAGGTTGAATGTATGATGGAACATGTTGCATAATATCTGACTTGTGAAGTGCGTTCCAAGGTTTGAAGAGACAAAATAAGAATACAGCTCCAAACATATGATATTTATGCTACACTCTGTCCAATTATGGGATCTGGCTTTGTCTTTCCTCTATTAGTTTTCTCTAAATAAGCAAGATTTCTTGGAGTTACACTAATAAGTTTTCCATTTATTAATATTGATCACTGAAAACAAATTATGTTTTATAACTGAAAAGTGAGCTTTCAAAAGTTTAGGGCTGGCATAATGACTCATCAAGTAGATGCACTGGGTTCCCAAACAGATGGCCAGAGATTCATTCCTAGACGCCACATGGTAGAAGGGAAGAACCAACTCCCACAATATGTCCTCTGACCTCCACATAAAATCATAGCAGGCATGAGCCTATGCACATTCAGAACACACACTCACACAAATGAATAAATTTATATTAAATCATTAATAGATAGGTTTAAAGCCACAGGATGTATTCAAGCACTTTTGCTGTTATTTAACACACAGATCTAAGCTTGAGGACCTCTGTGAAATTTGCAGTGTTTATTTTGCTACTGCATGTTCTCCCAAGCTTTAAAAAGAGAATTTACCCAACCCAGAATTTTACTCTTCTGCAGACTCCATAGAACTTAAGTCATAAGAGGAGGACATGGGTAGAGGTAATTGGTGACACACAAATACTGAGAGCAATTTGACTCTCCTCTGCGGAATCCAACCCTACAACTGGCATATCCGATAAAGCTAAAGTATTAGAGCTGGCCCTTAACATGCCAGTGTGACACATCTGCTTTCTTTTACCAGACATGCAGTGACTGCATTACTCCAGGACACATAACTGGACATGGTAACTGAACTATTCTCACAGAACTCTGCAGTGAGGGAAAACGGATGTGTATACTCACTCTTTGGGCAGATGCTGGCTCTAGAAGACACAGCAGAATATGTGAAAGGGCAAAGTCACACCAACACACCAACCATTATAGCAGAGTTTGACAGGAATTACTTGAAACACAGGAAAATTTCAAGCATGTCTATTCCTGTGTTTTATTTTAATATACTTAGGTATTCTCCCATCCTTTATAGACACTTGTCAGTTCCCATAGAGTTAGCTGTAATGTGAAATGTTATTTATGCTAGTTCCCACATAATCTAAATTCACCAATATCTTAGATTTTATAGTCAATATATTTTAAGACATTAAGATATTTAAATTATATATGAAATTATTTCTATTTTATCGTAAAACAGGACAAAAAAGGCAGTCTACAATGTACAAATAGGTCCATCAGGTTAAAAAAAGTCACACATTAAGTGAATTGGAAGATCATTCTCTAAATCATGAATTTTTTAGTTCAAGTATCAGAATTTTAAGCAATATAGTGTCTTAATTACTCTACGAGTTTCAGGCAATTCAGAAAATAAATGGTTCATTTCATATAAAATGTTCTAAAATGACTGCATGTATGTTTTAGCCTTTCAACTTAACAATCAAATTATTTGATGTGGGCACTGTGGTACATGCCAGTAAACTCAAAAACTTGTGAGGCAGAGCTTGGGCCTGGAGTTTGAGATCATTTGTGCTCAGCTGTATACTGAGTTGCAAGGGAGCTTGCCTTTCATGATACACTGTCACAGCCAATACAAACAAATAAACTGAAATCGTGAATTTTGTTAAAAGTCAGTTATGTTCTCTTGTTCTTATAATCCTATTACTCAGGAGGCTGAGACAAGGGAATTTCTGTAAGTTTGAGGCTAGTCTAGGATAAACCAAAGTTCAGGTCTTCCTGAACTAGAGTGTGAGACGTTGTCTTCCAAAACAAAACAAACCAATAACAAACTAAGACCATTTTAGCAACCCATCCTCAATCTTCTTTGTCATTCATTTTAAAGGTGAAAGTACACATCTCCAGGAAATCACAGTAGAGTTCTTTTATAAGGAAGTTCCTTTTGAGTTCCTCTTGCTTCTGTGATGTACACTTCTGGGTTGTAGAAGTTTCAGTAACACACACTCTTTCTGCCCCTCTTTCATTTCTTAAATGAGGGAGAACTATCCTTTTCTTGCTCGGAGATTGTAAGTTAAAATATCAATGACCCATGGAAAATCTTTTCTTTCTGATAGCACTCTGATCAGGGATCAATAATCTGTACATCCTTTAGAATACTCATACCCCTTCATTTTACTTAAAGGATCTTAAGCAAGATGAGAGAAAGCATCAGTCTAGATGCTTACACCACAGAACAGCTTTACTTCCCCATAGTTTATAGGAGGAACATGACATTTTATGTAGGTTATAATCTACTCTTCTCAAACCACAGGAACCTGTGCCCATTAGGTTCATTCAGGTCATATATTGAGCTAGCACTTCCAGATGGTATGAACAAGCCAGTGAGCAGTGTTCCATCATGTATTCTGCTTTAATTATTGCTTGAGGTTTTGCCCTGCTTTCTCTCAGTGATAGACTGTAACCTATCAGCTGAAATAAATCATTTCCTTATCTCAGTTGTCTTTGGTCAGAATGTTTTTTTCTCAGCAGATAGGAAGTGATCTCCTATCTTTTCCACCTATTTTTTTCATCTTACAATTCTGAGCATTTTTCTATGCATTACTGATGAAATTGAACCTTCATGACTGCTTCTAGGAGGTACACATATATCTCTTGCCTGCCTGTTTTCCAGTATGAACACATAGTTCCTTCTGTCTGTGTAATGTGAACTCACACAATATTCGTGTTTTATTAATTTATTTTTGTTAGTTCCTTCAATATAATGTCTCCTTGTCTCACCATACCATCCCAAGTAACCATTACTTCCTTCTTTGCTTCTGTAAGTTCAGGTTTTTAAAAATGTCTGCATGTGAACTCATACAATATTAGTGTTTTGTTTTTATTAGTTCCCTCAATATAATGTCTCCTTGTCTCACCATATTATCCCAAGTGAAATCTTCCCTTGTTTGTAAGGCTCAGTAGTCAGTTATTGTGCATTCATTGTCAGATCCAAGTAACTATTGCCAAGATCAATTTCAATAAACATTTTCATCATTTTTTTCTTGTAAGACCTTGACTGTTTATATATTTAATCCATCTTGAGATTATTTTTAATGTGGAGTGTGAGGAGAATCCAACTTCCTAACCTCTGTGTGATGATAAATGCTTTTGCAGGATTCTTTGTTGATGAGATTCTACTTACTACATTTCATGTTTGTGGCAACTGTGAGGGCTAATTTCAATGTCAGGCTTGATGGAATTTATCCAACAACTGGGAGACAACCCCCTGAGCATATTGTGAGAGAGATTCCAGAGTGGGTTAATTTAGGAGTGAAGACATGCTAATAGTGTGGTCGGCACTCTTCCGTGGGGTGGCATCCCAAAATGAAAATGGGAGCAAGGTGAGCACCAAGAGCACATTGTTGCTCCTTGACTGTGGATGCAGTATTTTTCATCTTACAATGACTCCAATCCCTTTCACCTCCTCTGCAGTTTACCCTAGGAGGCACAGACAAACATCACACACCTGTTGCAGTGTGCCTCCTGCATGATATAGTGAACCCCAAATCTGTGATTCAAACCAGACCCTTGAGGTAATTTGTTGCATCTATTGTCATAACAATGGGAACATGTGCTGATACAGTAGCTTTTCAAATACTAAATGTCCGTGAATGTGACGTTTTATTTATTGTATCTTAAATATGCTTAATTTTTGGTACATGTGTTTTCATGAAAATCCCATGGACAATTGATTCTGATTTTATAGAATATTATGTAATCAAATAGTGTGTGAGGTTTTTAGTTTTGTTCCATTTATTCCTCATGATCTCAAGATTTTTTTTTTGGCATTTGGAGATTTATTCTTTTTTACTGGTACAGGACTCACTAACCAAAGTAATATAATGCAATCTGCACCAGTTAACAAAAATATACATCTTTTTTCACAGAAATGGACTACTTTGGGTATTTTAAACTACCTGGCAATGTGAATTGTCCCATTCTGTGAAGATGGGAGAAGGCATTGTATATCTTCTTACTTCTTCCAACGTCTATAAACATTTTAAAGTTTGTGGCTCTTTCACTACGTCTGTTATATTTATTCAAATATTTTCTCCTTTTACATATGAGATTATACCCTTGATTTCCTTTTCGAATCATATATAAAATACTTCTGGAGACTCATATACAACATTTGGAGCATAATGATACCCTTTTTCCTAACAATGAGTGTAGATTATTTGACTGAGGCTAACTGTGTGTAACAAATCCTCAACTAATACGCTCAGAAGAGATTGATGCCTTCAAGGAAAAGAAAGAATAATTGAGTCATAATTCTTATTTTCCCTCATAAAGCAGTACGGATTATTCTTTTTTTTTCCTGGATCACACTTAGTAGCTGGTCCAATGTGAACTCGAATGAAATGGATAGTCTTATTGTTCGTTTGGGTATGTGCCGTTGGAGAAAAGCCTGGGCAGTTGGTTTAGGATATTCGTTATAATCATAAATACTGGGTTAAAGAAAAGAGAAATTTAATCATTTATGCCTGTGAAATCTCAAATTACTTGTTAAATAATTTAATAAAAATGCCTGAAATTGTTTCATGGAAACGTCTTTAAACTGGATGTTTCCTTTTGAAATATAAGTAATGCTACAAAAAAGAAAGAGAATAAAAATAAAGGGGAAGGGAGGAAGGAAGGAAGAAGGAAAGGAGAAAGAAAGGATAGAGGGAATGAGAGAGTGAAGGAAGGAAGGAAGGATAGAGAGAGGGAAGGAAGGAAGGAAGGAAGGAAGGAAGGAAGGAAGGAAGGAAGG
>LOJH01015216.1:12934-23593 GCA_001685095.1 Ellobius talpinus | reverse complement strand
ATAAGACAACAAAAGGAGATCAAGGGGATACAAATTGGAAGGGAAGAAGTCAAACTTTCACTATATACAGATGATATGATAGTTTATATAAGTGATTCCAAAAAGTTATTCTACCAGAGAACTCTTACAGCTGATAAACACCTTCAGTAAAGTGGCAGGATACAAGATTTACTCTAAAAATTCAGTAGCCCTCCTATACACAAATGATAAATGACCTGAAAAAGAAATCAGGGAAACATCACCCTTTATGATAGCCACAAATAACATAAACTATCTCGAGGTAACTCTACCCAAACAAATGAAAGACAGGCATGACATGAACTTTAAGTCTCTGAAGAAAGATATTGAAGAAGATATCAGAAAATGGAAAGATCTCACATGCTCTTGGATATGTAGGATCAACATAGTAAAAATGGCAATCTTACCAAAAGTAATCTACAGATGTAATGTAATCCCCATCAAAGTCCCATCACAATTTTTCACAGACCTCAAAAGAACAATACTCAACTTCATATGGAAAAACAAAATACCTAGAATAGACAAAATAATCCTGTACAATAAAGGAACCTTTGGAGGCATTATCATTCCTGACTTCAAGTTATACTATAAAACTATAGTAATAAAAAACAGCTTTGTAGAGGCATAAAAATAGACACATGTATCAATGGAATCTAACTGAAGACCCTGACATTAATCCACACACCTATGAACACCTGATTTTTGACAAAGAAGCCAAAATTATACAATAGAAAAAAGAAAGCTTCTTCAACAAATGGTGCTGGCATAACTGGATGTCTACATGCAGAAGAATACAAATAGATCCATATCTATCCCCATGCACAAAACTCAAGTCTAAGTAGATCAATGACCTCAACATAAATCCAGCTACACTGAACTTGATTGAAAAGAAAGTGGGAAGTAGCCTTGATTGCACTGGCACAGGAGACCACTTCTTAAATATAAAACCAGTAGCACAGACACTGAAAGCAACAATTAATAAAAGGGACCTCCTGAAACTGAGAAGCTTCTGTACAGCAAAAGACACAGTCAATAACACAAAAATGGCAGCCTAAAGAATGGTAAAAGATCTTCACCAACCCCACATCTAACAGAAGGCTGATCTCCAAACTATATAAAGAAATCAAGAAACTATGCATCAAAATACCAAATAATCCAATTTAAAAAATGAGGTAAAAAAAGAAAAAAAAGAAAAAAAGAAAAAAAATGAGGTAAAGATCTAATTCTCAACAGAAGAATCTCCAATGGCTGAAATACACTTAAAGAATTGCTTAACATCCTTAATCATCGGGAAAATGCAAATCAAAACAACTCTGAGATATCATATACAGTCAGAATGGCCAAGATCAAAAACACTGAAGACAACTTACGCTGGAGAGGATGTGGAGTTAGGGGGAACACTCCTCCATTGCTGGTGGGAATGCAAACTAGTACTTTTGTATGGCAGTTTCTCAGAAAATTGGGAATCAACCTACCTTAAGACCAACCAATTTCATTATTGGGCATATACTTAAAGGATACACATTCATATTACAAAGACATTTGCTCTAATGTGTTCACAATAGCTAGAACCTGGAGACAACCTAGATGTTCCTCCCTGAAGAAAGGATAAAGAAAATGTGGTACATTTACACAATGGAGTGCTGCTCAGTAGAAAAAAAATACACCTTGAAATTTGCAAGCAAATGAATGGAACTAGAAAAAAAACATCCTGAGTGGCATAAACCAGACCCAGAAAGACAAACATGGTATGTACTCACTCATAAGAGGATATCAGACATAAAGGAAAGGATAACCAGGCTACCATCCACAACCCCTGAGAAGTTAAGTAACAAAAAGGACCCTAAGAGAAATAGATATGCATGGATGCCCCTGGGAAGGGGAAATAGATAAGATATCCTGAGGAAATTGGGGGAGGGGGTAAAAAAGGGAGAGGAGTACATGGGGGAACAGAATGGTTGAGTTGGGGGGGGAAGAGAGAAGGAGAGCAAGGAAAGAAATATCTTGATTGAGTGAGCCATTAATAGGTTTGGGAGAAACCTGGTGCTAGGGAAACTCCCAGGAATCCACAAGAAAGACCCCAGCTAAGATGAAGGCTGGGGGAGGGGGAGCAGGAGGAGGGAGGGAGGGGGAACTGTGGTTGGTATGCAAAATGAAAAAAAGAAACTTTTAAATAAAATATGCGTAAAATAAAAAGATTTAAAAGAAAATGGCAAAAGTCAGCTTTGATAGAGCTGAGAAATGTTCTGTAAAGTTCATTTGCCAGTCAGGAACTTCTTAGGACTAGGAAATGATTTTTCCACCAAAACAATCTCATGAAGTACGGCAAATATCTTGCAGTGGTCTATCAAAGTACACCTCAGCCACAACAGAGCCTCCTGGTGAGCTGCTAACAACCCCATCTAAAGCACAGATTCTGGGTCCCATGGGCTTCAAGGGAGGCTAGAGGAAAATACTGACTCCATCTGAGTGACCTGTCCAGCACTTACAGCTCTTAGGGTTTTGTCAGCAATGAGTGATCCTAAAAGCCAGAACAGTAGAGTCATGCTCAACCTGGTCATTGAGGTGTCGGGCATCTGAGACCCATGGCAGTCTACATTCATTATTAATGGGCCATTGAAAGAAGGCATTGATTTCCATGAGGGTGGTGTTTTTATGTACGGCACACACATTAATTATTGAGCACCAATGTTGTTAGGTACTTTTCATTAATTCCAGCTAAATCCTCCCTACCATCCTTGGAGACAGTTCAGATGAGGGCACGGACACAGGCTGGGAGAGGCTGAAGGAATTGTTAGCCCTCTGTTGCCCAGCCATGGGAACTGGCTTCAGATCTGATGAGAAGGCCTTTCCAAGGTCTCTCTGCTCTTGCTTCACACTGCCTCTTGGAGATGCCAACAAGGATGATCTAGCAAGATGAAGCTTTCAGTCCTCATCAGACACGTCCTTTCAGACCAGTGCCAGGGTCAACCACAAAGAGCTGACCACTGTGTCCGCTCAATAGTGCTTTGTGTGGTTTCCTTCAGGGGACCTTTCTGAGAGATCCTGAGAACTAGTGCTCTGACTGTGGCTGCTGTGTGCATGTTTGGGAAGTTGCTCTTCAATTTTGCTGTGGTCCAATCAATTAGTTGAGAAGAGTCAGAGACTATGAGAACATACAGAGGAGGGGGAGGCATGGGGCTCTTCACTTGACAGGCACTGATGAAACAGATTCTCGTGGGAGGCATCTGTTGGAGCAGAAAGGCCAGATTATCTGTCTCTGTTCTTTACAAGAGGTTTAAAGAAGTAAAGTTATTGAGACTGAGAAATCATCTAGCCACGTAGGCCTTCAGAAACAAGAAAGAGAAATGTGTAATACTAACTAGTTGTTAGAGAAAAAGAAAATGACCATCTTACCAGAGAAGAGCTAAGTATTCCTATTTCATCAGAGATACATAGACAGCTGTCCTTCCACTTCAGCCAACATAAGGAACAGCTTGGGTTAGTGAGACAGTGTGCTGACCAGGGAATTAGAGCAGACTAAACAGAGACTCGTACACACAAATCTCCTGGCTTTCACCTAGTTCATAGTAGCTTTAAAATGCCACACACACACATACACACACACACACACACCATGGATGCAGTTGAGGGGCTATATTTGGGAAGAAGGAAGGAAATGAGCAGGAGTGGGGGAGGACAAAGGAGGTAATGAGGGTGACCATGAGCCAAGTTCAATTATATATGTGGATAAAGATGTCCTAAAGAAACCCAATATTTTGTCCACTTAGTAAAAGAAACAGTTGCCCATCACTGTGTGTCATGTCTATAACCTCAGCACTTGAGATTGAAAGCTTAAGGGCAGCCTGAGGCTACATAGCAAGACTGTCTCAAAACAAACAAAAAACTAAATTAATTAATCAATTAAAAACGAGTACATAAAATAAATGGGTTTTAAAGGTCCCTGTTATCTTTAGATGTGCAGTGCATTTCAATGTCATAAGCCCCATTCAGAGAAGCTTGGAGAACCAACAGGCCAAGAAATTCAGAGCACTGGTACCCAGGAGGAGGGGAAGCTCACATTCACTGACATGACTAGAGCATCTGGCTGGATCTCACAGAGACTTAGTAGGAAATGAGCAACCCCTGCCTAGGATCATGTCAGAAATTTTACGTTCATATTCATATTCTCTTCCCCCTTTCCCCTTCCTTCCCTAACTTCCTGCAGAGGAAATGGAGGCATGGAGATTTTAAGTGAAGGCCACTGTGGCTGAGATAAGCTGCTCCACCTAAAACCATCAGTTGCCGTACTCCTGACCTAGGCTTTGTTCAGCTGTGCAGCATACAGAGCACACAGCCTGACAGAGTCAGAGCCCCTTAAATGGCACAGAGGGGTCCCAAAGGGCAAGCATGTCAGGGGGCAGAATTCTCTCTGGATCTAGGCTTTGCCTCCTTAGTGTTTTGGGGAAGATTTTTTTGGGGGTGGGGTATTTGATGTATATGTGAGTGCTGTGTGTTTCCGCACACACTCATGCACAAGCACATGCACCTAGTATGTATGCATGAATGTTTTTGCAGAAGTGTGTACAGGCATGTATGCAGATGCTCCTGCCTATAGAGGTCAGGGGTTGATGTCTGTTACATTCTTTGGTCACTCATTGCATTACTCACTGAGACAGGAGCTCTCACTGAACCCAGAGCACACTGATCAGGGTAGTTTAGCTGGCCAGCTTGCCCCACGGACCCCTGGTCTCCACCTCTCCAGCAGTGGGATATTAGGCAGCCTGTCACACCCAGTAGCACTTATGAACTTAGCTCCTGTAGCTTGTGAGGCAAGCATTTCATCCACAGAGTCACCTCGTTGGGTTCTATCAAGCATTCACTTTTGCTTTTTATCTTACATCACAATCCACTGTTAATCCTTTTTGTTCGTCAAATTAAGTGAAGAACTGAAGACCAAAGAGAAAGAAAAATAACGCAAAAGAACAAACAAAAAAACAGATGGAAGTGAGCCCCCATTGTCTCCCGCATACTTACGGGAGCAGCATTGGCCAGAGAAGCCCAAAGCATCAAAAGTCCATAATTTGGACTATGTTGACGTGATTCTGTCTCCACAACATCCAGAACGGCCTTCATGAGGGTCTGTGTGAAGGAAATGACTGTGAGACCACAGCTATGTGAGGAGGACTGACACCCATAAACAAGAGATCACCCTCTGCGTGTGCTGTATGTACTTAACAGTGTGGCTGTGTGTACACGTGCATGCGCACAAGGGGGGCAGAGGTCAACACTGGCTGTCCTTCCTCCATCACCCTCCACCTTTATTTTTGAGACAAAGTCTGTTCCGGAACCTGAACCTTCTCAGTTCAGCTAGCTGGGCTAGCCAATGAGTTTCAGAAATCTACCTATCTTTGGTTGCCCAGAGTCGGGGTTACAGGCATGTGTCACACCCAGATTTTTGTGTGGGTTCTGGGGATCTGAACCTCAGCTCTTTAGGCTTGCTCATGAGGCACTTTGCCTAGGCTGAGTCATGACCCTGGAACTTTTCATTTGTCTTTAATCTAGGAGAGATGTGTCTGCTATTCACAGGCTTGCAGTCTAAGGCATGCTAAGGCCCTGTACACTGGGTGGGAGTATGAGAATGGGGAACAGGAACTCCAGGGGAGTGTAGCTGAATTTCTGTCTTGTGGCTGCACTATTAGGGAAACAAATGATCCTGTATAAATCACTTGACTATTCTAGTAATTGAATTTCCTCATCCATAAGATGGCCTTGATATGGTACGGACCTCATAAAATTTTGAGAGTTGAATATTAGTACAGTTGCTGATAAAATACTTGAAACAAAATCAACATTCTCGGTAGCTCAAAATGGCCTTGAGCTCCTGACCTCCGACCTCTCCCTCCTTAGTGCTGAGATTGCAAGAATGTACCAGCACACCTGGTTTATTCAGTACTGGGGATGAACCTAGGGCGCTGTGCATGGCCAGCACTTTCTAACTGAACTATACCCAGGCACAACATTGGCTTTTGTTTTTGTTTTTTTGCTGAGCATTGATTGGTTGCATTCATAAATAGTGTGGTTTTTGAGACAGAGTCTCACTATGTAGGCCTGGTTGACCTGGAACTCACTATGTACGTGAGACTAGCCGTGAACTCACAGAGATCTTCCTGCCTCTACCTTCCAAATATCAGGATTAAAGGCATCCACCACCACACCCACCTGTTACTATAATAATAATAATTTAATTATTTTATTATTATTATCATTACACAATGTTAGAGATTGAAATCAGGTCCTCCTGCATACCAGTCAAGCATTCTACTAGCTTAGCAACATACTCAACTCAAATGTTACCCTTTTAACATAAGCAAATATCTGCTCATAAGAAAATTAAGTAGCAAGGCATGGTGGTACAGGGTTATAATCAAGCAACTTGGAAGGTTGGGGAAGGAGAACTTTAAGCTCTAAGTATGTTTGGTCTCTAAAGTGGGTCTATGACCAGCTCTGTTGACTTAGTAAAATTCTTTCTCAAAAGTAAAAAGGAGAGCTAGAGATATATCCGGGAAGCAGAGGACTTGCCCAGCATATGTGAGGAGCTCAGTTCAAGCTCTTGGGAAAACCCAGATGTTCTGACTTAAATGGCACGAACTCAGAGCACAGCATCATCTACCTACTCTGGTGGTTTCCAACGTGACCGCATTCAGGGGGCTTCTCAGTTTGCCTTTGCCCATGGTTGCTTCTCTGCCAGGGGGCAGACACTCAGGTGCTGGATGTGCTTTTAATCTTAACTCAGTACAGTGATAGGAAAACAATATGGACTTGAGGATCCATCCCCTACTTGCCTTGGGATGGTGTAATTTTAACGTCTTCACGGGTGTTTAGCTCATTGATATATTAGCAATGAAGCAGCTAGTATTATTCACATTTGGTACACACGAGGAAAAAGCACAATAAAGCTAGTGTGAAAGAAATGCACACATAGGCAGGATGAAAATGGAGTTGCTGGTGTCACTTGCTGCTAATGAAGCATGCAAGTCTTCCAGATTAGCCCTGCCAATCGTCTTCTTGGCATTAAAGTTGTCACAAGAAACAAGAAATGACTTTGTACATCATAACTGCCTTCTGAATATTAGCTGGTGTGCCATTGTCTATCATATCCAGAAGAATAGCAAAACTGGTCGTTTTAATTATGGATTTCATTTTCTGCCTCTCTACAGCACGTCTAGCTGGTCCAGGTGTCTGTGAGGGATTGTCTTGACTGTGCTAACTTCTGTAGGGGGCCCAGGCCACCGTGGATGAAGCCTAAGCCTGTGAATGATCAGAGCCTTGAGCAAGTTCAAGCAGTACCTCTGTGGTTGCTGCCCCTAGTGCCCTGCCTGGAGTTCTTGCCCTGACTTCCCTCAATGATCGATTATGACCTGGAAGTACAAAATGAGGTAAACCCTTCCCTCCCCTAAGTCCCTTTGTGATATTTATCACAGCACTAGGAAGGAGACAAGGACAAAGGGACTGTGTTGGTTTCATTCCCTGAAGCTGTGATTAAAACGAAAAATAAGTAAATAAATAAATACCCCCACCAAAAGCAACTGGGAGAAAAGAACTATTAGAGCTCTTAATCCCAGATTACAGTCCACCACTTTGGGTAAGCCAAGGCAGCAATAACCTGAAACGGCTATCCACATCCATCATCAAGAATAAAGAGCAAGGAAGGCCTGCATGCTAGTGCCCAGCTGGCTTTCTCCACTCTTCAACAACCCAGGATCCTCTGCGGAGGGAATGGTGCCACCCACTGTGCAATCAAGACAACCCCTTGGAGACACACCCGCCACACCCTCATTACTGCTCTCCTCCCAGGTGATTCTAGATTGTGTCAGTTTGAAAATTAAAACTAACCACCACAGATACAAATCATGTACACAGTTCTTTTTCCTAAGGCTGTCTTGCTGTCTTCTTCTCGAGAGTTAAGTAGCATTGCTAGTGACACTTAATATACAACTAAAATCAGAAGCTTTCTGTAACGTTTTTAAATGCTAAAATATTTGAAGTGGGGTTTTTGTTTGTTTGTTTTTGGTACTTAAGATTGAAACCAGCATGCTAAGAAATCACCCCATCACTGAGCACATCCAGACTTCTCTTTATTTTGTGAAAGTCTCAGTAGGTTGTCCAGGCAGGCCTTGAACTTGCCATTCTCCTGACCCAGCCTCCTAAGGAGGATTGAACATCTTTAGGTCCAGTTTTTAAGTGACTATGTGTTCTCTGCATGTATGTTTATATGTTGTGTGCATATATATCTGCACCTACATACATACATACATGTGTGTATATATATGCTTTGTGTGTGTGTGTATATATATATATATATACACACACACACATATGTTTTACTGTGGACCCTCCATCTGGTCTGGTTTCATTCCTCGAGACCATATCAGGTGACCTTGGCCTGGTGAGTAAGGATGGTCACCTGCAACTAATCAACAACAACAAAAAAAATCAATATGGCATTGCTCAAATCAAAGTCCCGTGGCACTGGATGGAAGCTAAGTTACTTAAGACTGAAGACATTCTGTGTGACTTTCTCAGAAGTTAGGGGACGAGTGAGGAGCTGATGTTTCCCAAATAGGTCAAGAGCGATGACAAGAACCCTGAGTCGCTTATTCCTTACCTCCTTAAGTAACCAGAATCACCCAATTTTAACCCATCGGTTACAGTTTTGTTGTTTTGTCCTTAGTCTTAGACAGGAACTTTGTTTTCTGACTTCCATAGTTCTCTACCCAGCAGTTCTCCACCAGTGGGTCATGACCACTGGAAAGCAGGTATTTCCAATGGTCTTAGTGTGAGACACTACTTAGTAGCAAAATTACAGTTATGAAGTAGCAACAATAAAAATTTATGATTGGGGACTCCTAAGACCATCAGAATTATGTGCTTTCTGATGGTCATGACCCACAGGTTGAGATCCCTGATGTAGCCTTTTTTTTAATACAACCAAGCTGCTCAGCTCAGGCTATGAAAAAGTTTTATTTGTTGTATGGAAAGGGAAGTGGCCTAATTTGAGAACTATGTCATAAAGCAACGAAGACCTTTAAATTGTAAGTCTGTCCTTTGACACAGTCAACTGTGTGAAAACAAAACAAAATAAAATAAAAAAAACTCAAGTTTCATCTTATTTTGTTGTTTGTAGCATCCATTTGCAATCCTATAGAACAGAATGGTTTGGTGCTGTGACGCCATGATATTAAAATAATGTATGTAAGCAGGCCTAGTGTATCACTTGGTATAAAAATTATATCCAATCACACACATTTCCTGGCTAAGAAATATTTTGTAATAATCACTGTTTAGTTCCATGTTCATTACACATATCTTAGTGAAGGAAGAGATATTTACCCTGGAATGGCCTGCTACTGACTTGTGAGCTTTGATTTCATCAATATTTTTCTCGAACAGTGTCAGGAGCCACCTTTTGGACTTTGACCAATTTCTGCATTAAAAGCAAAACAAAAAAAACCATAAAATCAGTGATTTGCAAGGGTTAGGGTCCCAGGTTATGACATAAAAGGAGAGAATGTTGGGGCTAGAGAGATGGCTCAGCGGTTAAGAGCACAGGCTTCTCTTTCAGAGGACTCAGGTTCAATTTCCAGCACCCACATTGCGGCTAACACCTGTCTATAACTCCAGTTCCAGAGGATCTGACTTCCTCACACAGACATGCATGCAGGCAAAATACCAACGCATATGAAGTAAATAACTTATATACTTTTTGAGTAATAGAGAATGTTTCTTAAAGTAAAATAATTTTCTCAAATTTCATCTCTGTTTATAGTTAGAATTTCCACAGAGGTTCACTTCTGAATTATTAGTACAGGTAAAACTGAAGGGACAAGAAAAAGAATTTGGGCTGTCATTGAAGGAGAAAGGGTGTGTCAATTGCTTGGTTCATTTCACTGTGCCCATCCTAAGAGGGATGGGTAAAAGTCCAGCACAGAGACCAGATGCTGGTCCAGCTAAACAAAGCCCATTGGTTATCACCATTTTATTCTTGTCTGACCATTACCAGCATCCACGGCTAATGATCTGGGTGCTCTGCAAAATCAATGCTGAAATTCTCAACCTGGAGGTGATCGCATTAGGGAACAGGATATTGAAGACAATAATTGCATGACAGGGTGAACCCTTTATCAACGGGATTAGTGTCATAATAAAACACTGGAAAGCACTTGATTGCCTCTTCTACTCTGAAGGCACAGTCAGAAGTCAACAGACTGTCATTGAAAGGAAGCCCTCCTCAGGAACCACCCTGCTGGTACCCTCAGTCTCCAAACTATGGGGAAAAAATTATTGTTTACAAGTTATCCATCTATGCCACCATAACTGTCCAAACAGAATAAAACATAGAGCAACTGCCAAGAACTTTTTAAAAATTCAGTTGCTTCTCACTGCATTTTACAAATATTTATCTAAGCCAATGGTAACAAATGCATTTGATCACCACCTACTCACACCTTATGGAGGAGTGGGCTGATTCAGCAAGGATTCAAACAGAATCAATTCCGTAATGATACACTGTACTTCAAAAGAGCCTCTGATACAATCTCCATAGCATGTCTCAATCTCTCTCTCTCTCTCTCTCTCTCTCTCTCTCTCTCTCTCTCTCTC
>LOJH01015216.1:0-12809 GCA_001685095.1 Ellobius talpinus | reverse complement strand
CACACACACACACACACACACACACTGTTTTCAGAAAGGAAGGGATCAGGAAGATGAGGACAGAGGGAGAGAGGAAGGAGGAAGAAAGAACAGAGAGAAGGAAGAAGTCTATCTCTTTTGTTCCTCCTTCACGTCACATGTGCACACTAAAATAAGCAGGCTACAGAGCCTGGTGTGAAGGTGCACTCCTGCAATGCCAGCAACCTGGAGGCTGAGGCTATGAGTTCCAGGACCAGCATGGGCTACACAGTGAGAACACCGCACGGCCTCCTACCACCAGTTCAAAACAAGCCATAGAAACAGCTTCCTCCCATCTCAACTGATGCTATCCGCTTAAGAGAAAGAAACGTGGCTGATATATGACTTATTGGATAAAGCATTTGCCATGCAGTATTGGAAGACCAGAGGAGTTTGAGTCTCCAGATGGAGACAACAGAAACCCTAGAAGCTTGGCCAACTAATCTGAATGATGCTGGGATGTTTTAGGCCCTGTCTAAAACAAGGTGGGAAGCAAGTACCAAAGCCCAGTTTCCTCTGACCAGCAAGCGCACTACACCCCCAACACACGCACCTATATCCTACACACATATACGAATATGAAATAAAAATAAAGCATAAAATAAATCAATAAATTAGAGAGATGGGAGCTAGGAAGGCTGTTGAGAAGGTAAAATGCTTGTTGTGCAAGCCTAAGGACCTACACGCAGATCACCATCGCCCACGTGAAAGCCAGCACGGCAGTGTGCACGTGCAATCATGCAGAGATGGGGAATGCTCGCCCTCAGTCATCAGCCAGCCTAGACAAAATAGTTAGCTCTTGGTAATCAGCCTTGTGTCAAAACCTACGGTGCAGAATGATAAAGCAAGACACCTGATATCATCCTCTGGCCTCCACTCACACGGGGCACACCTGTGCACACACATATCCACGAGAGAGTGAGATGGAGATTGGCTATAGATATATGTTGCTGAAAAGAGAAATCTGATCAAAGAACCAATTACAGAAGGCCACCCTACCTCAGGAGCCATTCCGGTAGCTGTGATCCATACTCAAAACTCTCATCATAAGTTTTAAAATGTTGGTAGAACTCCTTGATTTTCCTCTCGTCTGTGGGAAACAACCCTTTCTTAAAGAGAGTATTGACTGTGGCTGGATAAAGAAGATGCCTGCAAAGACAAGGACGCTCAGTAAAGTCAACCGAGTAACCAATAAAAACTTTATATACAAAGACAGAATTACCTTAAAATGACAGCTGAGCAGTGGATAATGGGACACAACTTTGGGGAAAAGTCATTCTTAAGTTTTAACGTCTGCTGCTGGAAATCAAGCTGCCATTCAAGGATGACTGAAACGTGACTATGTTTATCTCAAGATTTTTTTTAAAATCCTTTCTTAAAAACAAAACTTTGTTTCAAATTATGTGTGTACATGTCTCTGTATGGATGGGTGAATGGAGGTGCCTCTGACAACCAGAAGTCGGATCTCCCTGGCACTGGGGTTATAGGCAACTGTGAGCTGTGTAATATATCTGCTGGGAACCAAACTTGGGTCCTTGGGAAGAGCATGTGTGTTCTTAACTACTGAGCCCTCTCTCCAGCCTTGAAGATGGAAAAATCCATTCTAAGGAAGCACCTTAGACCCATAAAAAGTTCAAAACGATAAACAGAAATAAGCTGAATGAATGCCATTCATTAGGAATTTATTTAGAAAATGGTAACAGCTAGGACACCACTCAGGTCTTTGAATGTAATGGCAAATAAACTAGGAATAAAAGGGGGTTAACAGTAATCATTCATTACTTAAATTCTCACAAAAGTCTGCATATTCAAACTACTGCCTACTGGGTTATCTATTGACATCACCTGTTTCGGCATGAATGAAATGAGAATGTTCCCTACAGGCTTCTGTATCTGAATCCTTGGTCTCCACTGTTGGCACTGCTTGGGAAGATTATGGAATTTCTAAGAGGTGGAGTCTTACTGAAGGAAGTGCATCACTGTGAGGTGGGGCTTTGAGAGGTCACACCCTTATTCCACTCCTAGGTCACTCTCTCCACCTTTGCAGTCCTAGGGTTCTACTGGGGTGAGAAAGTGTTTTGGTAACTCAGTTTCTCACCTGGAGACTCTATGGCTCTTCATCGGCCAAGTGACTGCTGGTTTATTTGCTCACTATAAAGTGAGAATGCTAAACTAGAAAGTGCCTTTTAATTAGAATTTAAATGCTTTTTTTTAAAAAAAAAAATCTCATAGTAGCCTAGTTAGATAGAGAACATTAATTTGCCAGGTGAATTTCAAAATCCGATGTATTAGCTCCAAGTTTTTATTTGAAGATTAAAACAACTGTTTACCTTACAAAGTTGTTCAGGTCCACTGTCCCGCGGGCACCTAAATCTTCCAGTTGCTCATGGAATGCCTCACTCAGCTGCCCAGTAAACTGATGTGTGCTGAAAGTACCCATCTTCCCCTTCATCAAGGCATACAGTTTTTCATGCAGTGAAAAAAAGACATTCTTGGGAATCCATGCTAAAGACAGAGGGAACTAGTATCAAAATGAGTGACAATCCCTTGCGGCACAGAATCGGCCAGGAGGGGCTATTGACAAAGTCCTCCTGGCACAGGAAATCAGTAGATCTGTTCTCAAGATGGTCTATAAGTGAGGGAGAGGGCTGCTACTTTTAGACCCTTCTTCCTCCAGATCTACGTTCAAGGTATGTAGAAAACATACAAGGTATGTTGAAAACACAGAGGGTCTTTAAACTCTCAGCATTCCGAAAGCTTTTAATTACACTTAGAACATTCACTACTCTCTCACCCAAACCCCCACTTCTACACACACACCCCCCCCAACACCCCCCAAATTCCCCTCCTAGTTATCTTCTTGACCATTTTTTCCAGCAGAATAACTCTGACCCCACTCCAGAACACTTCTTCCTAGAAATCTCCCTCTTCCCTCCACAGTATCACCTCAGGTTCAGTCAGGGTAGTGTCAAGAGTTTTGGGTTTTTTAGACTACTTTCTTTAAAAAAATTTATCTAGTTTATCCAGTTTGATTAACCAAATAAAAGAATCTTTTAAAAACCTTTAAAAAATAATTTGTATTTTATGATTCTGCTATGTTCAGGTTATATTTTGTATAAAGTGATTTAAATTAAATGTTGATCTCTTGAACATGGTAGGGGGCTGTTTGGTCGGGTTAAGAGGCTGAAGAGGAAATGCTAACAAATTTTATCTGTTCAGTAGAAATGCACATGAGAGGTCATGGGAGAGCCCGGGATGAACATTCCCATAATATCCATTTGCCTCTAGCAGATAAGTTAGTTCCTTTTACTGAAGAAGTATGTTAGCATATAAAACAATAGCCTTCAAAATATACTCACTGACCAGAAACTCCATGGCTTACATATCAACAAACACTAGAGAGCAGTGAATTTACCCAATATACTGTGATCTTAAAATAGCTAAACTTTTCATCTCTGAGCGGTTTTCAAAGATTTTTGTCTTAATACGAAGAAATGCATGACAGAGTACATTATAGGGCTCTAAGAAGGAACAGAGGCGGGGGTGGCCAGGAAAAGAACACCTTAGCCCCTTAGGCAAGAAGAAGCCAGGCAGGCATTCGGGGAAGATGCATGGTCTAGGCACAGGACCTAGGGAGACACAGGCAGAGCAGGAGCACAGTCTCCAGTAACAACAAGCAGACTAAGACAGACGGAGACTGTAAGAAAGGAGAAGCCAGCCCGGCTAGCATTATTGCCCCAATGGGCACTCTTAGGAGAGGTCACAATTATGGCTTGCTTATTAAGCAGGGGAACTCTACTCTGGACAAGTAGAGTACAATTGAACTAAGAGCTATAGCCTGTAGAACATTATATTCACAGCAGAAGGCTGTAGTTTATAACACCTAAGTGCTGTAACACTAGAGATTCTAAACAGCCCCTAAAATGCACCAGGGACAGAAGTCTATCTTCCTTACAGGTCTAAATGAAGTCTAAATGTACTAGCTTTCCAATAATTTCCTTTTTAATGACCCAGCCTAATGCATATACTCTTTTTCCTTCCTTCTAACCCTACTTTAATAACAAAATAATTGCCCTTCACTACTCTTTTGTTGTTGTTGTTTTTGTTTTGTTTTGTTTTTCAAGACAGGGTTTCTCTGTAGCGTTGGTGCCTGTCCTGGAACTAGCTCTTGTAGACCAGGCTGGCCTCGAACTCACAAAGATCCACCTGCCCCTGCCTCCCGAGTGCTGGGATTAAAGGCGTGCACCACCACCACTGTCCAGCTGCCCCTCACTATTTTTGATAGAGGTCTGAGGATGTAATTTTACTCAAAATTACTCTTGGGTTTTGATGTTATTCTTCAAGGAAACTATCCAAAATATTGATTACCTGTGTTATAGACAGGATTTTGTACAGCTAGTTCAAAATCTACATGTTTAGATTTTAGAAACACATCGATTCCTTCTTCTTCAGTAACAAAGGTCATTCGGTTTCCCATAGCAAAGATGGTAAATATTGGTCCATACTAGAATAAAACACAAACCCCAGATATATTAGTAAGCATTTCTAAATCATGGATTATGCATAACAGTTTTCCTCCAGAACACCAATGCTGACATTGGAGCAATGGCTCAGTGATTAAGGGTATGCACTGTCCTTTTAGAGGACCTAAGTTCAGCTTTAAGCACCCAGATTGGGCAGTTCAACAGCCATATATACTACATAACTCCAGAGGATCCGATGCCCTCTTCTGGCCTTCAGAGGCACCTACACACATGTGTGCACATGTATTCAAGTGTGTGAACACATACAAACACGCCCACACACACACCCCACATACACACTTAAGAATAAAAGAATACCAGTGAAGTAATGGCCCAGTTTTGTAAATACGGTTGCACCTAGTTGTTCCTAGAAATTCTGTGGGTCACATTTAAATTATATGAATTCTACTCCATTCTCTCCTAAAATGTGCATAATAAGATGCCTAGTCTATCTTCCTTTCTTGGTTATTAGAAAATAATAAACATTAATATATATATATAATATATATCACCGTAGTGCTCTTGGAACCTTATATTCAAGATATCAAGAAGCTTATAAGCAAAATACAGCTCAATATTGCTCAAGAGAAGTACACAAAGCTGAAGGGAACAGGCCTTAAGGGCCTGTTTATGTTTAGACATCATGATGCTGACATGGAGATACCAGGCCTCAGCCAAGATGGCTAATGCTAGATATAAGGCGGCTATGAGTCAGCAAAAATTGACTGACACTGGATGTTCAGAAGCCCCAAAAGCAAGTGATAATGTAGTCTGGAAATTTCTGGAAAATTGTCACCTTTATATGAGTCTGTATAGATACAGCCTTGAGGTCAGACAAGTCACCTTTTGCCTTCACCAGACCCCGTGTAGGTCTGTGTGCCTACTTGCAGTCTGCGTGCTGGTATGCGTGTATGTGTGCCAATATGTGCCTGCATAAGCCGTCACACATTTACACGAGCTAGCATTTGCCTGGCTGTCTGGCAGCGTCTGCTTGCCTTGTAGCCTGTTTGCCAGTGCATAATGCAAGTCTTGTCTGTCTAGGGCTCCTAGTGTTCTTTCCATCCACCTGACTTCCTGAGACCCTCCTCTTCTGGCATCAGAGCTCAGACTTCACACACTACCCATCCTTCCTGATGCAGCAGCAACTCTTTTCCTTCTCTCTCACATCATTTCTAGCATGAGGTTTGCCTTCTGGGATTTGCCCTAATTAACTTTAACTGTTGAGTTGACCCAGCCTAGAGTCAACTGAGTAGGGAGGGATTGCTTAGACCATAATGGCTGGTGGGCATGTTGGGGGAAGAGGGCTATATAATTTCTCAATCATACAGGGAGGCCCGGACCATTATGGGTGGCACCATTCCCTGGCCAGGTGTTGTTAAGCTGCAGAAGATGAACGTGAGTGGGCAAGCAGTGTTCCTCCATGGTGTCTACCTGTGAGTTCCTGCCATGGCTTCAATCAATGATGAACTGTAATTTGGAAGTGTAAGCCAAAAAAGCCCATTTCTCCTCTAAACTGCTGTTAATTGATGTTTTAGCGTGGCAACAGAAATAAAACTAGAATAGACTTTATGGCCTTATTGGAGCAAATACATGCCATTTTTCAGAGCATTCTAATTATGCTCTAGTATCCATTGTGAATGTTGGAAACAAACTGTACACCATGAAAATGAGCCACACATTTGCATACCATTTTGAGACTTGTAAGTATCTCAAGACATCATTTCCGCTCATCGCTACTTTAATGTTACTCATTTTCACACTAATCATGAGATTGGCACGTGTTACACTCTTGATAAGACTGACAGATACTGCTAGGCAAACTGAAGGTTCAAGAATCACTGACTACCAAAAACAAACAAACAACAACAACAAACCAACTAAGTCCTATTTCTCACATCTATGACCCAGATGTTACCACTGCATCCCAATATTTCCTACTGGCAATTATTTGCTAGTCAACACTTAAAAGAAAGTGGGTCATTCTCATTGTTAAGATTATATTTACATGTGTATTCTTAACTTTCTACTAGGAAAGTGGCCTTCCCAGAAGAAGAGGCTTGTAACGTGTTTAGTTAGGGGCTTCAAGCGGAAGCCAAGTTCAGCCACACTGGGCCACTGAGATTATTGCTGACTCACGCTGGTGTTGTTAAAAAGATCTCACCATAGTATTCTGCATAGTGAAACTCAGGGTAGGGATACAGACTCTACAGCAGAGGGTTTCTCTTTTGTTTGTCCTCTGAGCTCCTATTCTTAATTTAGTGTCAGACTGCATACAAACCCTTAGGAGTGTCTTCTCCCATTGTTACCATTCTCCAGAGAGTCAACTGGATTCTGGGTGTTGTCAAGGCTTCACATCTATACACTTCTGAGCAGAATCCCACAGAACATTCAAGGACATCTGGGGGCCTATTTCAAGGGTATCGTAAAAAAAAGGATTCTAAAGCCATGGCCAGGTTACAGTATAAACCTGAGTTCCCATTTCTGCAGGAGAAATATCTAAAAATATAAGTGCTGGGGTACCCGATAAGCAGTATGTTCCGTTAATAAACTGTGGAGGTATTTTCCACAGAGGTTGGACATTAGGCATCTTCAGGCTCAGTTTCTCTTCACAAGTGGCTGTTACTATCGCTGACCTTGTATGTTGGCCGTCTGGAAACTCTCGTCACGGGCGTGATGCTCATATCCATTTGCCAATCGGACTGTACTTTGCTTTGACGTGTCCATGATTCTTCCTACACACTGCTCCTCCGTGGGGTACGGGGCTTGCAAAGACTTTATCCCATTCTGATGTTCTTCTCTTTGTCCTCCTTGTGGGTTCTGTCACAGAGAAGAGATGCCTGATTTTCATAAAATTCAATTGATCTGCTCTTCCTTTCACGGACCGCACTTTGAGTGCCAATCAAAGAAGTGTTTCCTAGACCCACAAGGGGGAAATTTTCTTCTTTTTGAACTTTTTGTTAATTGTGTTTCTGGTGAAGACTGGGCTCTACCTTGAATTAATTTCTCATCTAAGACGTGAATCTTGGGTTGTGGCTCCTTATTTTGTTTTTCAAATTATTAGGTTTTTATTTCTTCATGGCTAATGAGCATGGAACTGCTTCCCCGTGGCTAATGAGAATGGAACTGCTTCCCCGTAGCTAATGAGCATGGAACTGCTTCCCCAGCATTTGAGAAGCCGTCTTTCCTCCATGGCATTGCTCCTGTGTCCGTGTCACAGGCCAGCTGGGCACACCTGTGTGGATGGCTCACCTAACCCTACTCTGCTCCATCTATCTTTGTAGTCACGTCTCTGTGGGCATCACAGCCTTAATGACTAATAAGCATTGAAATTGAGTGAAATAATTCCTCTTGGGTAAATTTTTTTTCCTTCCCAACATGTTCTAGGGACTCCATTCTCTTGGCCTTTCCATCTAAGTTTTACAGCAATCTTCACAAAATCTAAAATAAGGCTCCTGGGGAATCTGAAAGCACTCCTGAACTTCAATTTGGACACAACTGACATCTTGACTATGTGGGCTTTTCCAACCTACTACCACGACAACTGAAATCTCTCCCCTAGGATCTTTGATAACTTCAATTAGCATTTTGGGGTTCTTTGCAAATAATCAAACATATTTGGTCATATTTTTACCAAAATATTTGCTTGAGTGATTATAAGCATTATTGTATGTTTAAGCACACGTGTGCAGCTCCAGCATGTGCATAGCCACACAGTCAGTAATTGTGTGCCAATCTTTCTGAACACCCATACAAACTCCAAGTTATGAGAACCATCCCAACCAGATGGTTTAATGTAGCTAATGGGCTGTACCTGAAATCCAGGCTCCTCCTGACCTGTGACCAGTGGTTGATTTCTAACACTCCCTCCTCTACCCTGACGCTTATGCATTTCATCTTTGAAGTTCTTTAAAGTCATAATTTTATGGATAAGAAAACTAAATTGCACCAGCAATAGCACACCCCATCTCACAACTCAGTTACAGACCATGTCGATTTGGAGCTACTGCTGATGCATTTAACTGGTTCCTTCCCCAAGTCCACACGTGACTTTCTTCAAGTGTGTCTTATCTCTTCTGCTTTATTATTTGTTATCATTGATTCTGCTTTCTCTGTTGACCTAGACAACACCGCCTCGCTAGTTTTGCTTCACTCTACATCACCCTGAAATTCTTCTTTATTGGGGAACTTGAAAAACAGGGATGCACCAGAGAGAGTAAAGCCCCACCCCAGCCCCCAGAGCCCATCAGCCTGCGCTCCCAACCACAGTGAACTCCATTTCCTGCTACTGGGAACAGGTAAGAAAGAAACTCGTGCTGTAGAGCTTGGCAATGATAATTGAGAATTAAGTGGAACAGAGACAGAATAAGAAGCATTTTCACTATAGTTGTGTGCATGTTTGTGTGTATGTTTGTGAGCATGTAGAGGTCAGAGGTCAACACTGATGTTTTCCACCATTGCTCTCATCTGATTTTGTGAGACGGAGTCTCTCTCTGAACCCGGAATTCCGAGGCTGGCTAGAGTTGCTGGCCAGCGAGCCCCAATGACCCTCTTTCCTCCACCTGGAATCCCAGGTGTGCGTCAGGTTCTTGTGCTTGCACATCGGGTACTTCACTGCCTGAGCCATCTCCAAAGCCTTCCACAAGAGTTAATATTTTAAAATATTTTAAATGATATTAATATATAATCCATTCAAAAATTAAATCAAACTACAGGGAAGACTTTTACAGCCACTGAAGCTTTCTCTGTCTTCTTCAGAGCCAGGAGCTGAAGGGATGCTCACCATGTATGTCTGGAAGTCCTTCCTCAAAGGTCCAAAAAGCCATGCATTCCCATACAGTTTCCAGATAAATACAACTCCCTATCAAAGCGTTAAAACTGGCTGCAGATGCTGTGAAAAGACAGATCACATCCTCTTCCAAAACTTTCAAACGCGAAGAGTGATGACATCACAAACATGCAACGAGGCTGTAAAAGGTTTAGCATTTCCACAATAGAGCCTTTCTTGCCTGCTCCGAGAAAGCAACTAATGAGAAAGTAGACTGAGAACGACGCCTGGGAGCAAGGCATGCTGTGCACACCTGAATCTCAGTCCTCAGAAGGCTGAGTACTCAGGCTGGAGGACTCAAGTTCAAGGCCAGCCTAGGCTACTTAGTGATCAGTAACCTGTATAAAACAAAGAAGCAGGCCAGGCTGGGTGGTGGTGGCGCACACCTTTAATCCCAGCACTTGGGAGGCAGAGGCAGGCGCATCTCTGAGTTCGAGGCCAGTTCTGCTCTACAAAGCGAGTTCCAGGACAGGCTCCAAAGCATCACAGAAAAACCCTGTCTCAAAAAACAAAACAAACAAAAAAGAAGAAGAAGCAAAGCCATTGGTTCAGTTTGGTTTTCCTTTTGTGTCTTACTGTGTGCACTGGCTAAGGAGTGGGTGAGGGATGAGCATTCCTACCTTGGGACTTTTAGCTTGCATGGTTTAAATGTCTCCAGTGCACTTTCTATCATCCTGACCATATGAGAAGAATAACCCTTAAGAGTAGGCTTCAGGATTCAAACATCAAACAACGGAGCCATAGTCTTTGAGTACAAGGGAAAGACTATACACAGACACTGTGTCACGTAACATAACAGTTGGCTCTAGAGAGGCCTCCCACACACTTGATCTGAGACAACTTTGCCAAACATTCCATAAAAATTACTAAACTCATAGGACCATGGAAAGCTGTGGGAAACAAAGAAATATTGTTTTAAGAAAGATTCTCTTTCATATTTCATGTATCAGACTAGTAAAAGTTTCATATAAATACGTTATCCAGTATGGCCCAGAATTTAATATGTTAAGCAAATTAATGTGCTAAAACAAAGGTTAAAAAGTATATATTACATCTTTTTCAAAGCAGTACAATAACACAATACAATCATAATCAATTTAATTGTACATTTGCCCCCAAACAAATCTATTTTTGGAGTTTGTTCTGAGGAAATAGTCAAATAAGCTTTAAATGTACAACTACACACACACACACACACACACACACATAACTATCCATTGAGAGCTGGAGAGATGGCTCAACCGTTTACGGCTAGGCTCACAACCAAAACTATTAGAATATTCATTGAGGTATTGGTTGAAACAATGGAAAGCAGTAGGCGACAACCTGTATAACTCAACTATCGAGATTTAAGTCAAATATCCTATCCTTATTTGATTAATGCATCCATTAAAGACTAGAGATGGCTCAGTGGACAAAGTGCTGGCTGTGCAAACATGAGGATCAGAGTTCAAATCCCCAGAACCCATAAAAAAAGCCAGGCATAAGACGCTCACATCTCTATCTCCCCAGCACTGTGGGAGAGACAAGCAGTACCCAGAGGCTTGCTAGCCAGCCACTCTAGCCGAAAGAATGCGCTCCAGATCCAGAGACCTTGTCCCAATAAAATGTAGAAGAAAAGGGAATTAGGAAGACACCCTATATCAATCTTTGAACTCTACATGTTCCTTCCTGCATGGACTAAAAGCACCTGCACACGAGTGGACACACAAACTGAGAGAAACACTTAATGATAAGGAAATATTATATCTCATATATTGTGTTTATATGTGTATGGGCATGTATCCATGTGACGTCAGTCTGGGAACAACCTGAGGGACTTGGTTCTCTCCTTCCACTATGTAGGTTCTGGAGATCTATCTCAAGACGTTAGACTTGGTAGCAAGCATCTTAACCCACTGAGCCATCTTGCCAGCCCTCCACCTTACTATCTAAGACAAGTTCTCTTCCTAACCTGGAGCTTGGTGGTTGGCCTAGACTTACTGATCAGTGAGCTCCATGAATTCTCCTGTCTCTGCCTCTCCTGCATTGGAATTTGGGGTGCATTTGGCCACATTGGCTTTTTTTAAAATTAAGATCCATTTTATTTGTATGTGTATATGTTTCTATACATGGATATGTGCGTGTGCATGGATGTCATTAGAGGACAGAGGCTTCAGATCCTCTGAAGCTGGAGCTGTAGGAGATTGGGATCCAACCCAATATGGATGCTGGGAACAGAACTTGGGTCTTCTGCAAGGGCAGTATGTGCTCTTAACAGCTGAGCGTTCTCCCATCCACATGTTTGCTTTCTCCAACCCCCCACACACACCTTAAAGACAGGAGATGAGGACTGAACTCAGGCCCTCATACTTGTGCAGAAAGCACTTCACCTTCCGAACCATCATCCCAACCACAAACATAAGATCTTGGCAGCTAAAATATGAGTAAAATTTTTTTTAAAAAGCTAATAAAAGAGTCTCTTTTAAAGTGCTCAACATTCAAGAGCTGCTTTAAGGACAAAAACTAGAGCTGCTTTAAGGACAAAAACCTTTATAAACCGTCCTTAGTTATCCCGGGGTGTATGGGAAGAAAGGACTCATCAATAAAACTTGTAGCTGGAAGGGGGGTAGTGAAAAAGAAAGAAAGTGGTAAACCTTGAATCCGCAAAGACCAACTTAGCAAAACAAGTTTTACAAAATCGTAATCTATTTGTGATACTCATTTTCACAAACCGGAGTCATGTAAACTTATCTTCCCCAAGCACTACGCGCTTATGTCGGTACGTTAATAAACACGCACTGAGAATTAGCTCAAGGAAGTTACTAACACTTAAAAGACATCTCTCCAACAAGCTGTGTTGTCTTTCATTTCTTGGTATCTTGCTTAGGACATAGCTGAAGATCATGTGTAGAGAAACAACCGACGGGATTTAATTGCCGGAAGTGTGCTTATGTCCAATGTTCTAACATTGCGCTTAATAAAAACATAATTTGAAAATAAAATATTACCTCCCCAACCCCACCGCCACCTCCAGGCACAGCTACATACCTTGATTCTTGCTTTTTCTATAAATTCAAGAGGGGCTTTCCCAAACTCAAATCCCGCTCCGATCCAGGGAACCCAGCCCTGGATGCACGGGGGTCCACGCAAATTCTTCCACCGAAAGAATAAGAAAAGAACACAGCTTCCCAGGACGGCGATTACTACTGGTGAAAAGAACTCCATGACGCCCGTCTTCCAGAATCACAGACGTTTGAAAACGTACTTCTCCCAGAGCATTCCCCCTTCCCTGCAGACTGAGGAAAACACACCGGGTCTTCCAAACTTTAAGCCGAAACTTTGGCAACCAATTCTCTTGCGCAACTGTAGCTCCTTTGCCCCGCCCCAATTTTTGTGAAATTTTTGCCTTGTGGCTACCTTCCACCTTCGCATTGCTTTCGAATTCTGGCCAGTAGGCGGAA
>LOJH01015215.1:890-23593 GCA_001685095.1 Ellobius talpinus | reverse complement strand
CACTTTGTACTGTTTCCTCATGATCTTGGTTACTATTAGCTAGGGTTGTGGATCATGTATGTGGGAACCACAAGGTCACAATCCTACACAAAAACCTGCAGGTAACTAAGGAATACTGAGAGAAGGAGAAACAGTCTTCACCAAGGAAGAGCAGACCAAATGGTCAGCCCTAAAAAGAAACACACAAGTAACATAAAGACCATGTAAGTTATATTTAGGAATATATATTCATATACATATATCCATATAACAACAATGAATGAAAACAGAGGCCATTAATTTGAAAGAGAGCAAGGAAGGCTACATGGGAGGATTTGGAGTTGGTAAAAGGATGGGAGAAATGAAGTAATTATATTTTAATCTGAAAAAAATACTGGAACTCTAAATGACATGCTTGTCCTTGGGCAGGACCTTGCTACCAGCAGGCTTAAAACCCAGCAGCCCAGGGTCTCCTGACACAATTTCAAGTGTTAGGAAAGACTTGAAGCTGAGCTTCAGGCTGTCATGGCGAGGCTAGTGAGGGCCCATTCTCACACCAGGGGAAGCCAGCCTACCTCATCCTACAATGAGAAGTGTTTGCTATCTTGTCCTAACTTTCATGTATCTGTCTGGCGCTGTAAGTTCCTTTCTCCTAGGTGCCAGGGCTGCCGAAGCCCTGCCATGTTTCTCAGCCTAGGTCTGGCAGGATCAGCACACATCCTAGTGGGAAATTAGCCCCATACAGTGGGCTCCACTCTCCCTTTTTCTGATTTTCCAAGTGTCCCTCAATTTGGCCTTGCAGCTATCTAATATCTTTGGGCTATTAGTTCCTTTTAGTGTAGCCCAACCACTGTTTACTACTCCTGTGGGGAAGTTTGGTCTAAATGCTCCCTATCCAAGAAATCCTGTTTTTATTAGCTAACGTGGAGTCAGTCACCTCAGAAAATACTGCAGAAGGTCATCTGCATAACTGAGTGTGCGAGTCCAAAATCATAACTTCTACGAAATCACTCCCATAGTAGAGAAATAATCAATATTTTTATTTGTTTGGTTTTGACTTTTTAAAGACAGGGTCTTATGTAGTTCAGGATGGTCTCAAACTCACATGGAGTTTAGGATGGCCTTGAACTCTTGATTCTTCTGCTCCCACCTCCCAAGTCCTGGGATTATAGGTATGCATTACCCATCTTAAAAAAACAATATTTTTAAGATGAAGTAGCAAAGAGCTGTCAATCTACTCAATTTATCTCTTGTTGAGGGAGAATTGTTCAGGTGGCGATTCCACTGTGCCAATGAAGCCACCCTGAATCAAAGGACACAGTCAGCGATTGGCTGATCAGGGATTAGCGGAGAGATGTTGGAGGACTGAGGAGGTCTGCTGGAGACGGGTAGGAAGAGAGAAGAGGGATTTCTGAGGGGATTTCCAGGACTGATGGATCTGGAAAATGTGGAGACAGGGGCCAGTCAATCGACTGTCCACTGTTCCTTGGATTTATCAGGTCTTTATCTCAATTTCTGACTCCCACGTTTTACTATACAGGAACAATTTAGGAAATCGTTTCAGTCAGTAGTAAGCTAATCACAGTAGAACATGCAAACCCTATCCGTAAGAAACAGGGAATGTCAAATCTGCAAGACCACTGCCTCAGAGTGGTTCTACTAATAACCAGTCTTTGAAAGAGGGCTGGAACTTAGCACTGTGGAGCGCTAGCCGCCATGCCGGAGAAGAATCAAACAAGTCCCATGGAAAGGTGCATAGAGCACTGGAATATTTTCCCAGCATTTTCTGGATTCACTAATCCTAGCGTTACACCAAAACACCAACCTGAAGGTTAGTTACTAAACCAGAAGGGAAGAGATATTTTAAACATGTCAGGAAATTGTACCTGCAGGGATGATGTGACTACCAGTAATAAAAATGAGATGTCCAGTGTAATACTGAACAATATTAGCTAGAACTGAACTTTCAGGTACCGCAAATTTAAAAAAATGGAGGAAATAGGTTTGGAGAGATGCTCAGCAGTTAGGATCATGGGCGACTCTTTCGGAAGACCCAGATTCGGTGCCAAGCATCCACATGAAGGCTCACAGTCATCTGTAACTCCAGCTCCAGGGGATCTGGTACCCTCATGGGACCTCAATAGGGACTGCATTTACATGGCACACAAAACCCACTTATACACATAAAATAAAGATAAGTAAATGTTTTTAAAAATGAAGGCAACAAATCGTTGAATCTGACAGTATGGCTTTAAAGGAGATGTTGAGAGACAAAAACCTTACTTCTTGTGGCGATACAGCTGGTGTTATCTAAATCAGGAAGATGAACAATTCATCACGCCTTGGGAAGTTTTATTACGTACTCCACTCCAGTCATTCTTTATAAGAATTACAGCTCAACAGGATTATTCTCCCAATTTTCAATTGTGGGATGTGTTTAAAATTAGTTATTTCCTGGTTGTATTTACACCATCATCTCTACCTTTGATGGTTATGAGCCACTCGGAGCTGGCCCTCAGCTAAGGTATAAGCATGGCAGGGTGTTTATTTATCCAGTGAATCAGGTTTCTCAGTTTTGTTTCCATGTCTCAGATTTGTCCACTTCTCCAACTTCTACTCTTTCCAAACCATCCTGAAAATCACGCATTCCTCCTGTCATGCCCTCTACAAACATGGGCCAGTTTGGTTTGCATGACAATCTTCAATGGCTATGGGTCCTTCACCTGGCTTTCAAGGTATTGGTATTATCTGGTCCTAATCTACCTATTCCACGTCAGCTTCCACTGCCTCTCGAAGAACCCCACTCCACATCATTCCATCACAGTGCCTGGCTGGTGTTCACTGTGGGGTTTTGGTTCCCTCCAAGCTTCCGTGTTCCTTTCCTTCTTACCAGATCATACAGAACTTGGTCCCTTAAATACAAGCAATCACACACTATCACATCTTCTCTGATTTGTGTTTCTTATTCCTTTCTTAAAATTTAATTTTACTCATGAGTCAGGATGCAAAAGTCCATAGTGCATTCTACAGTGTCTTCATTTACCCAGTGTCCTGGAGAAGCTGAGCTAGCAGTCTTCTCATATGCCACACGCCCTGCCCAGCCACACGCCCTGCCCAGACACACGCCATGCCCAGCCATACCAGTCACACGCCCTGTCCAGCCACACACACTGTGTCTAGCCATACACACTTGTGTCCTGCCACACTTGCTGTGTCCACCTACGCACACTGTGCCCAGAGAATACTTTTTAAACATTTCAAAGTTATGTTTAATGCTGAGTGAGGTTTGTTTCACTGCACGTGCTGGATGTGTCGGTCAGGACTCTGCCACTTGCCACCCATGTGATCGTAAACTCATCTGCATGCCGATTATACTCAAGCATGACATAGAGGGCTAGCTTCATACGGGCACTGTGTGAACGGAACGAGATCTCAGCACAGTGGATGGATGGTGGGAAGTGCTGGCTTTATAATCAAACTTCCCTAGCTGGTAATCTTTTAAAGATCTTTTAAACAGTGCTTGACTTCTAGCCTGCCACACACAGAGATCTGTCTAGGTTTGAATATGTGTAGTATAAACTGAGATGTCCTGGAAGTGTCCAACATCAGATTCCAAAGGTTTATTTGAAAGGGAATTGTAAATAGATGAGTAATATTTTAAAATATTGATCATTTTGAAATAATTTTCACAGATGAGTTAAATAAATTAAATTATTAAAGTTAATATTACTGAGGCTAGGGATATAGCTCAATGGTAGAACATTTGCCTAGTATGCATGAGGCCCTGGGTCTAATCCCCAGTAGCACACACACAGGAAATTAGCAATATCTATTTGCTCTAACTTTTTCAAGCATGAATACTTCAAAACTTAGTTACATGTGAGTCTCACAACATTTTTTTTGACTTTATTATTGTAGACGGATAAAGCGGAAGACAATGAGTTTCCTCTGTAGGTTCTGAAAGAGCTAATGTGTCTCCTCAGGGTGCTACTGAGAGTCCTCAATCACATGAGAACACAAAGCAAAATATGTCACACCCTGCTAATCACGTCATTAAGGACAGTCTCCCTGGGTGCAGAGTGTAATCACTGATGAGAATAAAGCACTCAGGGACTTTGGGTAAATTTCAAACACCCATTCAAGGCATCTTCTCATCCCTGACAAATTTGTCATGATCTAATCTGAGTGCAATTTAATGCATGGCATTTCTGTTACAATTCAAGAATGCACTCAACTGGCACAAATACATTTATTCACAGAGCTGGGGAAAGGGTGGTCTCTGTTCACTAATGTGTCGAACTAATGGACTATCTCATTGGCCAGTGTTAAGGCCAGCAGTGATGAGAAACATTAGCCAGTATTAAATACTCAAGTAGTTAATTACATGGTTTGCTTAAACTTGCAGACACACAGATACTGCTATAGTTTATTTTGAAACTGCGTATCTTCTAAATTTTCATTTATTCCATGGCAACAGTCAATTGCTATAGAAAAATCAAAATTATAAAATTAATAATAATAATAATAATAATAATAATAATAATAATAATAAAGTAGAAAGCCAGGCATGGTGTCACACACCTTCAATCGCAGCACTGGAGGCTCTCTGTGAGTTTGAGGCCAGCAGTCTGGTCTACAGAGCGTGTTCTAGGACAGGCAGTGCTGTATTATGGAGAAACTCTGTTTAGAAAAACCTAGGTAGGTAGGTAGGTAGGTTGGTAGACAGATAGACAGACACACAGACAGATGATAGCTAGCTAGCTAGCTAGATGATAGACAGGCAGGCAGGTGCATGCACTGGTAAACTTCATTGTATAGGAGAGCACTTTTCTGTTCTCTCATTCCCTTTTTCTCCTTACTTTGTAATATGTATAGCAAAATCCAATATATATGACAAAAACTTGATATTCCAAAATTCACAAGAACTAAATTATTTTTACACTTTTGGGATGCCTATGTATTTGTTTTTTTTAATGTAATTTTAAACTTTATTATATACTTTTGGCTTTTTATGGACAAGGGTCTTGTTATGTAACCTAGGCTAGCCTTAAACTCATGATCTGCCTTGTTCTCCTGAGTGCTGGGTCCTAGTGAGTTCTAATGCCATGTCAAGTTATAGTTTTCATGGCTGCTCCTGCTATGTTATTTTCTACTGTATAAAGATAGTCAAGATGGGTGTGTGTGTGGGAGTAGAGTTTAATCTCAGAACTGCCAAGCATAGGGAGAAATTCCTTGGTTCGGGTTGGTGGGGCTGGGCCAATTCCATAGTAGACTCCTAGCTCTAGGAAGAACTCTTTGAGAAAGAGATTTAGCCATGCATGGACATGATATCTTGCAGAAGTAATTTTAGAGGCTGGTAACACCAGGATCAACAGACTAGCCTGATATAGAAACGATGGAAGAAAGGGTAGATTATTATGATAAAAAGGGGTAGACTATTGAATCGATTTTAATGTTAAAAACAACTGTTAATCTCAATATACTTTGCAATGGTATTGATTTTAGTTTATTGATACACATTTAAGGTCAATTTTGTTATACTGTATATATATATATATATTTCTATTCTTGTTTAAGGTAATATGTTTATGTACCTCATTTAAAAATGTAATATATAATTAAAAATACAGATTAATAGTCATCTCTAACAGTAAACTTATAGCCATATTAGTTAGGTTTTTTAGGTATAAAAAAGATATATTTCAATTATATAGGTAATCTTCAAACACTTCAAAGACCCACAGAATAAGGGATTTAAAATATTTTAAGAATTTAAGACTTTTCTCAAGAGTGAAACACATCTGCTCCTGGCAGCACCAATTACTTCAAAGAGGATGATGGGCATCGAAGAAACTTATGATGGAGTTTGCTTTCAATGTGGCAAGGCTAGCCATTTGGGCAAGAAACTGCTCTTGCCTGGATTGCGTGGCAGTATGCTGTATTAACCAGACATGCAGGACCCACAGAAAAGTGACTAATAAACTTTGCCAAATCAAAGCAGAATTGTCCTTCAGGGTTCTGGTTGAACAGAAGAAACTGCTAGACATTTGGCAGGTCACAGAGGAAAGTGACTGATAAACTTTGCCAAAATAGGTGGAACAGCCCTTCAAATTTCCTGCTTCACTGAAAAGTCTGACAGATACTCTAGGCTACAGGCTGATGACGGATACTCCAATATTACAGAAGAACTTTGTCCAGGCAGTCAGCTGTTTCTGTCATTTCTAGAGTTTTGGAAGTTACTTACTTGTACTTTCTGCTTACTTAGATAATATTATATTCTTCTGGGGTCTTTGAAGGAGTTGAAGACTAGATAGTTATAATTATACTTTTTCTTAGTTATGATAAAAGATAAATTAGATATAAAACTTTAGACTCACAAAGATAGGATAGATGGTAGAGTAATTTTGTCAAACACAAATAGACTTAATATTGTAACTGTAATTCTTGCTTGATAACTGTTTTATTATATGTAATTTTACTATGTTAAAGTTAAAACCTTCCCTTTTGATTAGAAAGAAAAGGGGAAATGCTGTAGGTTATTGTTCTGTACCCTGTGAATAGTGTTGCTTGCATTGGTTGGCAAATAAGCTCCTTTGGCCTATGGCAAGGCAGAATAGAGGCAGGCAGGAAATCCAAGTAGAGATACAGGAGAAGGGTGGAGCCTGACAGACAGCATCCAGCCATACAAGGAACAACCTACAAGCAGATTGGTTATGCCATGGCCATGTGGCGATACACAGATTAATAGAAATTATATAAGCTAGCTAGTAATAAGCATGAGCCATTGGTCAAACATTTATAATTAATACTAAGCCTCAGAGTGGTTATTTGGGAACTTGCAGGTAGGAAAGAAACCTCCAGTTATACTTGCAACCTTCTTCAGATAATGTTTTAAATAAAGCATGTACCTTAACACTATAAAGAAAAACCACTTACAAAAATTCACAAGCAATTTTGCCAGCAAGCATGATTATCACTCACATGAGAACTGAATGAGAGTGTCTGTCAAAAAAAACCAACAACTTTTTAATCTTTTTCTGTAATTTTGTGTTTTTGCAATGTACCACCAAGTTCTAGTATCAAGACTGCAAACACACTGTACTTCAAAATAGGCAGAGAAGCCCTTCAGAGCCATGCAGACTCTAAATGCAGGGTGTACAGGACAGAAACAAGCCAGCCTTTCAGAAAAAGTGTGAACATCAAAATCTTCCAGAGTATTCTTAGTTGATTAAATATATTTCTGTCAAGGGAAAGCAGATTTAATATCCTAGTACAAACCTGGCTCTTTCATAACTTGGGCTTTCTCAGGCCTGGGTGAAGACTGTAAACCAGCACAATAATGCTGGAATATAGTTTGGTAGCCTCTTATAAAATTAGAGCATACCTACTCTCTGCTCCTAGGTCTCTGCCCAAGAGAAATGTAACCTCATATAAGCATGTTCCTGGGATGGTTATGAAGATTCAATTAGGACCATGAACATGAAAGAGGCTTGGAGGAACGGTGCACGTGGGGAGATTGGGGAATGATACATGGGATCTTTCCTGGTTAAGTAAAGCATGACAGAGCACAGGATTTTCAAAGTGCAGCCCTGGTAGGGGTAGTGATGGTGGTGTGTGCACACAAATGCACAACTGTGCATGTAGGTGCTAGGTGCTTTCCTCCATCATTTGCTACATCATTTATTGAGGTAGAATCTCTCACTGAACTGTTGTGGAACAATCTTTTTGTACACTGTGACGATGTGTCTTTGCCACGGTGTCTTCTGATTGGTTTAATAAAGAGATGAATAGCCAGTAGTGAGACAGGAGAAAATAGGCAGGACTTCCAGGGAGAGCGAAGAACTTAGGGTCAGAATCTAAGTGTGCCAGAGATGCCAGCGAGACACTGAGGAATTAGAATGTACAAAATGGAGGAGAGATAAAAAGTCAGGTGGNAAAAAGTCAGGTGGTAGAATGTAGATTAATAGAACTGAGTTAATTTAAGTTAGAAGAGCTAATTGGGAACAAGTCTAACCTAAACAAGCTTTCATACTTAATAAACTTCCTTGTCATTATTTGGGGGCTGGCAGTCAAAAGAAAGTCTGACAAGAAAGACCCACTAGCTAGACCGGCTGGCCAGCAAGCCCAGAGATCCTCCTTCGGTTTATTTCACAAAACACTGAACTGCCACATCTAGCTTTTTCTTACATGGTTTTGGGTATCCAAACTCAGGTCATCACGGTCTCATAATAAAGGCAAGCACTTTATCAACCATGCCATGACCCCAGCCCTGAGACCTGGTAGTTTATGCTGTGGCTCTACAGTAATCCACATTACTCACTTGCTGACCTACGTCATCTCCTAAACGCTGGGCATACTGCACTGAATTTGAGCATCCAATCCACCCTGTGCATTTTCGTCTAGTGCCTTCCATAAGATGCTGGAGATTCCGCCTGTGTCATTCTACTCCATTCGGCACTTCTGACACACTCTGAGTCACACTGAATCCGTGACCACAGGAACCAGCTAGGAACAAGCTGCTTGCACATACTTTGCAAGTGCAAGGAACTGATGCACAAGCAGCAAGCAGGCCCACACCTGAGAGGGCAAGGGCTGTGAGTGACACTGACCGTGGCCTCAGCAGGAAGGAACTGATCATAGGGGTGAGTGAGTCAGATTCCTGAAGGAAGAGCTTGTATATGCAGCTGGTACGTATACACTGGTGTACCAGTGTATCAGGAATCCATGTCCTTAGGGACTGGAACACGAGAATACAGCTGAGAAAGCAGCCTGCAGCCCATGAAGTCCTTTGTGACATGAAGCAGTGCTTGCTTCCATTTCAAGGGCAAGCATATTAAGTTGGAAAATTGTTGTGAAATTCTGGATCTAGTTTATACTATTTGACAATATGTTGTCTTCCTAACACATATGCTTTATTTGGGCTTTCCACATCTGTTTCTTCAACACCAGTGCTTCCAATGTTCTGCTTGAAGAAACTGGATAACTGAATGAATAGTTTTTAATCACATGGGGCCAATTCTGATTTCTAGTCAAGTTTTTGGGACTTGCTAAATCCAGTTTATGGCTTAATTCTGTGATAGGCCACACTGGCCTCAGAGCATGAACCAGCCCTCCCAAAGCAACCAGATGCTTGCTATTCTGAAACATGCCAAGCTTTCGTAAGATTTTGTTTTCAATTTAATTGAAAAGTTCTGTGTGAGAGACTTAAATAGAGATTCTACCACAAATAGCAGGGTTATCAAGTGACTCCGTTCACACTAGTTCTGATGAAAGACTAATCTATATTAGTTAAAAGTTTTTAGAGTACATGTGTGTGTATGTACCAAAACACAGATACCAAAACATGAGTGTGGAGGTCAGAAGATAACTTTGTTGATAAGTTTCTCTTTCTACCTTTATGGAGATACTGAGGTTCAAACTCAGGCTGTTAAGCTGGTACCTTGTTGGTGGCAAGCACCTCTGCCTTCTGAGCCATATGGCTGAGCCTGCCATTTATTTTACATGAAATAAAACTTTTGAAGTAGTCCTACTGAGGGGCAGAACTAGAGGCAAAGAGTTAAAAACTGACTCTTCCCATTAAAAACAGACTGAGATAGGGTTGGCATTAGAGAAATACTCAGGCTGAAGGGAAAACTTCATGGTGGATCAGCAGTTATGGTAAGAGCTACTCCAACTATAATGGACCTGGTCCCATTTAAGATTTGTGGGGTGAGGGAGTGTTTCAAACCTTCCACATTTTGTAGGCCTTGCAAACAGTCCTTCAATAGAACCCTCCTGTAAATTACAACAGCTCAGGTGAACATCACTTTCACTTTTAGAAACATCCAGATTATCATAAGATGTCAGTGATTGCTGGGGACTACAGACTCCCAGACCCTGAATTTTCTATGACCCTTCTCCTGCCGGAGTAAACAACTCGTCTTCCTGTGCTTGCAGCTGCTCTGAGCATGAGATCCTCGTGAGTTCCTGATGGCAGGGGAGTGGTTTCTGGTGGGCTTGCAGCTGAAAAATCCTGAGAGCTAGGGCATGGCCATTAGTCAAAAGCGAGCCCTATATATGCTGCCATGGAACACAACAAAAAGGGCATTTTTGTTTCAAGGATGACCCCCCCCTCTCTCGTGTGTGTGTTTCAATCTCAGCCCCTTGGACCAACCCATGGTACAGACTCTGCAAGTAATGTTTCCTGGATTGCCAGAAAACAGCTATGATTGAGAGATACCCCTTTTAAAAAACTCACAGCGAGTGTGTACTCAGAACAAAGTCATTGCTGTATAAAAGTGGGACCCCTTGCAAGGTAGAATGAGAGCCCACCCCTAACTCAGCTACACTCCAGAGCCATCCATGAACAGGGGCGTGTGTGATGAAAAGAGAATTGATGTGGGATTCCCCTCTGTAGGTTGTGAATATGTTTTATTTATGTGAAGAAGCTTCTTTGGCCTATGGCAGGGTAGAATATAACCAGGCAGGAAATCCAGAGCAGGGGGAGGCAGAGTCAAAGAGACACCACATAGCTGCTGAAGGAGAATGACGCCAGAACCTTACTGGTAGGCCACAGCCTCGTGGTTATACACAGATTAATAGAAATGGGTTAATTTAAGATATAAGAGCTAGCTAGGAATACACCTAAGCTATTGGCCAAAAGTGTTGTAATTAATATGGTTTTTGTGTGATTATTCGGGTCTGGGTGGCTGGGAAATGAACACAGTCTCCATTTTCAAAGAATGATGAGTTTCTGGATTGCTTGAACACACAAATCAACAATAGGTGGCAGGTGCCCATGTGCCCAAGGTACCAGGTTATTCAACCCTGGCATCAATGCTTCAAGCTTGTAACCAATCAGCCATTTGACCTCGGGGTTTGAACTTCTGGATGGCTTTGCTGAGAGCCAGTGTATGCTCACCCATTCACCAGCACCTTCTGAACCGCGGTGGTCTCCATCCTTAGGTGCTTGGGAATGGCTGGAGAGCAGAGGCTGACTGCAGGAAGCAGGAGAGAGAGTAGCTCTGCGTGGCTGAGAGAGCTGGAGGAAAGTCCCACAGACCAAGTCTCGAGGGTAGAATGCATGAATTAGAAAGACATGAAACTCTGGAAGGAAGAAAACGGGGGGAGAGGAAGGAAGGGAGCAGCTAGCTTGAAAGCATCATTTCCAGCATCTAGAAACCCTGTGGAAGACACAATGAGGACCAGAAGGGAGCATATGTATTCAGTCCATGCTGAGAGGCAGGGAACTAGAACTTCTCAGCACCTGACTCCAGCCACGATTCCAGGTTGGGATGCAGGCACTCAAAAACAGAAACTAAAGCTCCAGCAACTTAGTATCCAGGTAGTTAAGGAGTAAGACTTGAGTTCACCCTGACCAAAGCTCTGTACCAAAGGGTTCAACATCAGTGGAATTAATCAACCATGCATGTGAAAGACCTGGAAAACAAAACAAAACAAAAAAACAATTGCATCTCTGCCTAACATGGGCAGACCCTTTCCTTGTCATTAGTCCCTAAACAATTCAGTATAACAAGTATTTACAATGTATATACTGTTCCAGAAGGCCAAATGTTATGGCTCTAACTACCATCATATGACAAACGGCCTTCACCCATCTGCTAGATTATCAGTTTATTTGTTTAGGTCAGGAACTGTATTTATTTTTTAAATTCTAAGGAAGAACCTAGTGTCTGACCCATATTTAATATTTCACAAATATACACTTAGCATCTAGTAAGTATCTTATGTGAAAAAAATTGTCCCACAGACTGTGGCAATAAGTAGGCACCAGTGACCCATGCCTGTGACATTAGTAATAGAACCAGAAGGGGACCTCTCCCTGACCAGGAGTGACTTCTGAGGCTAAACTCCATCAGGCTGGATTTAACAATCTAGCTGTGTGAAGATCTTCCCTTGCCTGAGTGTGCAAACGGCTTTGGGAAGTGAGTTTTCTGCTAAGAGAATCACTTTAACTTCTGGCTAGAATTCAGCTCAGTGTGCTGAAGTTTCTACTCAACTGTGCTCCTGAGTAGACAAGTACACTAAGGCCAAGGTTCTGGGGCCTCCTTTCCTGCTCAGCTAAGGCCTACCTAATGGATTCTGTCTTGGTCTTGGCACATCTCCCAGGCAGCTGTGACACTGATTGCAACTGGCGCAGAGATTCTACAGAGCTCTGTAGAAAGGTCTGCTCAGAAGAGGTAGGGACTGCCAACAGTGCTGGCCCCATGCTATTTCCCACTCACTGACCCAGAAGGGCAGGATCTCACAAGATCCTACTACAGTCCTGCCCAAGAGAAATCACTCAGGCCACATAGACACTGAATCTTGAAATCTCTAGTGGACACACTGAGAAAAGGAAAATATTAGTAACAATTAACTATGCATTTATATAAAAGATAAAAGATATGGAAGATGAAATTTAATGCAGAATCAATATAAAATTACAAACAATGTATTTTAGTTCATTTTCTCCACATTGTCACTGTCAGGGGCCAAGAGATTTATAGCAGGTGACAACTAGTGCTCAGTTGTCATCCACCAGAGGAGTGATTCTCTGGTGGAGGTTAACTCTGCCCAGGCAAGGCCTGTAGGACCATGGACTCTAGAAACTGTTGCGGCTTGGTGTCTCCCTAAATACCTGCACTGTAGTGTGTAATCTCATGTGATGTGTATATGCAATCTCATGATTACATCTCAATATTATGAGCACATATGTGTGGGTGGTCAGGAAGATGAAATTTCATTTAGCTATATAATTTTGATATATAGAATATATACTGGGACATGCTTCATAACTAGATCTATTTGTATCATGAGGGCAATGGACACTAAAAAGCCTCATTTGTTCTTCTACTTAGTCTAACTGCACACAATTAGCTCACTTTCCCCTCAGAGCAAGTTCAAACTAATCTAAAGGCTTTCTGTAACTAGATCATAAGTTTAAAACCTTACAGCTATGCACAAGGTCAGAGTCACAGAATCCAACCAAGGCTACTACACTGTGTACCCTAAGAAAGACATGCCAATTCTTTGCTTGCCAGTCTGTTAACAACAAAATACCTATGTCTCAAAGCTTATGTCACTGGGCACTGTGCCCCACCCACCCTGTCTGGTCTTGGTCCTGTAACCTTGGACCTTGTGCAGCCATGGCAATGGCTCAGCGCCCATCGCTTACCCAAGGAATGCGCTTTCGACCAATGAGAGGGAACTCCTGTAATTTTCTTATCACTTCAGGGCTCCTGTGGAACAGTTTTGTTAGAGGAGAAGATGCTAGAAGGAATTAGAAGTAGGACAGGAGAATTAGACTAGACGCAGAACAATAAAGAGACTGAACTGGAAAAGCACGGGTGAGAGAATTTGTCCTTCAGAAAAAGTTCCTTTTGCTTGTTGTAGCTTCCAATCTGAACCCTGAAGAGGACCTTCAAGTCTACACAGCTGCATGTAGGGGGCAGCTGTGTGTATGTAGGCCACTGTAGGAGGGAACATGTCTCTGAGAGTCTCAGTGCCACCTCTAAGGACATTTTGAGTGACTGTCCCAAAATAAATCTGAAAATAATTCAAGAAAGAAAAAAAAAACAAAAAAAACCACTGGCAAACTTCTCGATGACCAACAAATCCTGCATCAACAAATGTTTCTCTGTATAATGTATAACTCTATGAAAATAGCTTCACTTCTTTTAGTTCACTAAGATCTTACTATCCATGTACAGTAGAGGAAAGAAGGGCAGCGGGCATTTTAAAACCTTCCCTCTGGTCTCAAAGGAATGACCTCACCACAAAGGCAAAGTGGGTGGGTGGAGCACTGTGCCCACTCCAGAGAACAGTTCTGGGGTCAGCCTGCTCGGCTTCTACCCACAGTGGCAGAAAAAGAGCCCTTTGAACAGTCACAGAAAAAGCATGTTGGCTTCCAACATGTGAGCCTCTCTGCCTGCCTAGTTGAACACTGCAATTGCCCATCAACTGGGAAGTTTACTTTTCAGTGGGAACTATTTACTGGCTACTAATTATGAGGTGTTTTCAGGGACAAACAAAACCCATAAGATCATTAGGAGATGTTTTTGAAAAACAATACTAGAAAAATAATGCCAATAAATCTCTAGCACATGTGGCTTACCAAAGTTGAGCCAAGAGGCTATAAAAGACCTGAGCTGATCTATGTTGAGCATTGAAATTGAAAAAGAAAACTGAACTGACAAAAGGAAGCCACAGGCCAGACAGACTCACCAATAGTCCCTAGATGGTTTGAGAAGAGTCAACAATGCGCCTCACTACAGTCTGCTGCCTGTTGCTGTGACAAATGTCAGGACCAGAAGCGACTTGGGGGAGGAAACCTTTGTTTGGCCTCTGTTTCTAGGCCACAATCATCACTGAGTAAAGTGAGGGTAGGAACTAAAGCAGGAAACACAGAGGAGCACCTTTCACCTGCTTCCCTACTGGCTTCTGCTCAGCTAGCTTTTCAACCACACCAACCTGCCTAGAACTGACGCCACCCAGAGTGAGCTCAGCCCTACCACACCAATCACCAGCCAAGACGATCTCTCACAGACATGACCACAGGACTACCTGACAGGGGTAATTCCTCAACTGAGGTTCACTCTTCCCAGGAGATTCTAGGTTATGACATAGTTCTTTAAGTGCTCTATCAAACAGGTAGGCTTTGAAGGGATTCTGCCAAAACTCACTTTTCAAAGCCAGCATTACCCTAACACAAAACTAGGTAAGGAAATTATAGTCCGGTTTCCTTGATGAACACAAATACAAAAATCCTCACTAAAACACGAGTGAACTGAGAGGCTGACAAGATAGTACAAGGCACTTACTCACTGTCAAGCTTGATGGCTTCAGTTTGATCCCAAGAAATCACAAATTGTCCCATGTACACCTACACATACGTACACCCCCCCAAACAAATCAATAAAAATACTTGCAAACTGAATTCGAAACATTAAAAGACTATGCTATAATCAAGTTGGATTCCTTCCAACAATACAGGATGATTCAGCACCTGCGAGTCAATGCATGTATATAGAGCCCAGGAACAAATAAAGTAAAATCAATCATTTCAAATGGAGAAATTGCCTTTGTGTATTTCTTTTGTTTTCCAAATATGCCTTGAAGATCATCTAGTAGTAATAGTAAGACGCGAGTACACTGCTTGGTGCAGCGTGTAGAGGAAAGTTCTCAAAAGGACCCTTCTATAAAGCTGATTAAGTGATTACAAGCCCAGAGCCCAATTATCCGGGGCCATCTTTAACTCTTTCCATCGCCATTTAGTGCTCTCCTCTATTTGTGAGCTGGCAGTGTCTTTGTGACTGAAGACAAATCCTTAGCCCTCACTCACTATGGTGGTATGAATGAAAATGGCCCCCACAGGGAGTGGCACCATTAGGGGGTGTGGCCTTGTTGGAGAAAATGTGTCCTGGAGGTAGGCTCTGTGGTTTAGGCCAGACTCCCACTGCCTGTGGATCTGGATGAAGAACTCTCAGCTACCTCTCTAGTACCATGTTTGTCTGTGCGCCACCATGCTTCCCGCCATGAAGATAATAGACTAAACCTCTGAACTGTAAGCTAGCCAAAACAAAATGTTTTCCTTCATAAGAGCTGCCATGGTCACGTGTCTCTTCATGGTGATGGAAACCCTAAGACCAACCAAAATGCTAACAAAATCTAACATGATGCCTGTAGCAGAGATATTTCCACTGTGCTTTAACCTGCCCATCTAATGTCCACTAATGTCTGTGAAAGGAGTCTTGATTTATGATTTTCTTTGTTCTGTTACTATAAAGATTAAACTGCTTCCATATCAGAACATAGACATTGAGGTAATCTAATCTAAATCTGTGTCTTCAGACCATGGTCACTCATATTTGGCTCCAGAATAAACTATCTCTTATCCCTTTGAGGTCAGAATTGTATGTTTTTGCTCACCAATCACATGTCACTGTTTCTGGAGCTAGTTGCTACATAATGCAGTTTTACTGTTCTTGGAATGGTAGGGCTTGCTGTCAAAAGGACCCTCCCCGATGATACCGTCCCAGCTGGGTATTGAGTTAATAGTCTCTTGTTATGAAGCAAGGAGTTTTAGAACCAACTACATGCTGAGTGTAATTGCTGAATGGTAATGCATTCAGCATAGATGATTTCATTACAGAATGTGGACTGGCTACTTTGCAGTATTTCCTGAAGCCTCATAAGCTTTTAACACAAAAACCAAATCAACATTAATCTTCCAAAGCTGTCACTGTACATCCACTGACAAGGGAAAAAAGACAAAAAGAAAAAACAACAAGTAAAGTAAATCTCTATCAAGAAACTAGACCCAAACAATGATCAAACCAGCTCATTCCATCCCTTTGGGGCAATCTAGGAGCTGAGGTTTCAAAGTCTATTCTACTTAATTGCTGAAGGCAAGAGAATGGGTTTTGAACCTCAGTTCTTTGTGGTGCTCTCCGCTCCCCTTCTGCAGAAAGCAAGCTTTTACAGGCAGTGTTTTCATGGGGTCTCATAACCCCCCAGTGCTATTGCTGTTCAATTACAAGAAGAGCCAACCGGTAAAAGAGCAAAGGTGCCGTCTGCAAGAACAGGTGAGAAGGGCTGGAAGGCTGGGAGATGATCTAAAGCACTGCGTCCTGGTTTTTATACTTTTAGAATCAATCTGTGTTTAAATAAGGGGTATCCAATGCCTCTTTCCCAGTCTCTCAAAGCTGCCATTGTTGTGTGTTTAATTACACTCCTAAATCCTAAAGAATCAAAACAGCCAGCAAGGTTGATCTGCATATTTTGTCTGGAGACACGTGTGCAAAGCAAACCTGACTGGCTCATGTTTCCACACTCCTCAGTGCAGCCTGCAGCGCAGCCAAACTTCCTGCTGGAGGTGGCTAGAGCATGCAGCACACACCAATTGCCTGCATAAGGAAACAATCTTCCTCCCAACTCCACACTATATTTAGAGCCATCTCTTGGCAATGCAAACATGTTTCTGGGCTTAGTGCCACTCAGACAAAAAAAAAAAGGAAAAAAGACAAGAAAAACTGGTTTGGTTTGGTTCCAGTGCTGAATCTAAACAACAAAAGTTAAATGTGGCTTTGCTCATTGATGCCTTTCTGTATTAAACATCACTCTTTCTTCAAAAGCAGTGCGGACTGGATGTGGCACTGAAGAATGTCTTTCTTCTCCCAACTCTAAAGAGGAAAATGTGTCTCCTCTCTAAGGGGACATTTATTAAGGAAGGAAACCACCAAGCAAATGAAGCAGAGGCCACAATGTTTTGGAATTAAAAAAAAAAAAAAACTCTTCAAGCTAGGGCTGTCTGCTTTCCCAGAGAGCAACCCAGGAAAAGTTTAGCCCCAAACTACTGCAGAGTTGATGGGAAGGCTATGAAAAGCTGCAGGGCCCTGCGCCCCTCTCAGCTGCATGCCCTTGCTCCCTAGCATGATGTGGGTCCGCCACAATCTGCATCTGGGAACACCAGCGTAGAGGCAGGCAGCTTTAAGGGAACAGCTGCAGGTCTCCCTCACCAGCTGCAAACACTGCCATGCCACACTGTATTATCAGAAACAAGCAAACCCAATGTCTCCTGACTCTTCACGTCCAGTGTCTGTGCTTGCAACCACTTTTTGTGTGCCATCTAGCTATGGGGTTTGCTAACAAGGCCACCACTGCCCATGAAGGTGGGATTGGGGACTGCCTTCACATCAGAACACACAATCTTCTTTAACTAGTGTAAGAATACATAAAGGGAAAGAACAAATATACCTACAGCTCTGCTGTCATATAGTCCATGCTAAAAATTGTTAAGAAAAATTAATTTGAGTAATTAGTTCTAAAAATTCACAAACTTGAAAATACTAAATGGTATGTATAAATTGAAATAAGTTCATCTGACATGAAATATGAACTCTGGGAGCTCCAGGTCAGTTCTGTGTAAAACTTCTTCCTGCACTGGATTTTGTAAAATACAGAGAAAAAACCACGAACTTGACAAATATCTAGTCTTGACACTGCTCACAGACGTCCTCCTTCATGGCCACTCTGATGTGGGTAACTGTCCCTGGAAGATCCACGCACAGAGGCCCTTGGGGTGGTACTACTGGGAGGAGCTGTGGGCGTAGGGCCCAATGGATGATCACTAGACCACTTCAGAGATGTGCCCTACAGGAATTAGGATGCGCTGGCCCCATCTTTCTTCTGGGCTTTCCCCCTTTGCTTCCTGGATGGTGATGCGAGTTATTCTGCTCTGTCCTGCATACCACCAAGTGATACCACAAGGCCAAAGCAATGGAGCCAGCTGACCTACACTGAGCCTTCCAAAACCATAAACCAAACAGACCCATTCCTTTATAAATTAGCTCAGGTTATTTTGTTAGAGCAGCAGGAACTGGCGTGCAGGTCTAAGGTGGGACTGTCCACCTGGCTCTGCGGAAGTTGGTTATGTCCAGATGGTGTGCATGGACCAGAGTGAGGAGCCTGGGTGTTAGCTCTCTAATGCTGCTCAGTCACCTCCCAGGCTTTCCTGAGTTCTCAGTGGACACAAAGCAAATGGCAAAAACACAGCTCTGTTGTTTAAACACTGAAATTTGAGGGATACCTGTCACTTTAGCAAACCTAGTATAATCTGCTGATACTGAGTATTAGTTAAAAAACAATCAATTATCAATAATTACCAAAACATAATTATGTCCATCAGTTCTGCTATCCAGAATAGATAGTGAGTTATTTCACGGTGGCTCCATCCATTGAAGGCTAAGATCTGTATCCACGTGACTTCCACAGTTCCTCTCAGTACCGCTCTTGAAACTGAGATCAGACCAGACCACTTCAGAAAACAAAACAAAACAAAAAACCAAAAACACAGAACAGCATAGGCCCAGCTAAGGAGGACAGACAAAACTGCTGAGAGCCACAGTGGCTGTCAACTTCTTTAAGGTGTTCACACAGCCCAACCCTGAAGGTGGAATCCAGGCATCCAGCTGTGTCTCCCTCAGTGATGCGGGTGGGCATGCCTGAGAATTCTGTCTTCACATGATGGGCTTACTATTTTTCAAAATGCAGTCCCAGAATGTAAAATATTTTAGGCAAAAAAAGTTATGCACACATAATCATCAAGGCCATGTAGAAAATGTAGAATAGCTACAGTATCCTGGGCCCTTAAAAGAACACACCCTGCTGGATCAGAAACTCAAGTCTTCTAGGTACCGAAAGAGAATGCTCATGGGTAACACCTCTCATTCCTACGAACAGTCAGTCTCTCAGCACCTTTGCGAGCGAGCACATGAGCGGTTCTTGACGGCGCTGCTACCTCATCAGGCACAAGAGCAGCATCAGGCACAGCAAGGACGGCTCCCTCCTACTCTCACACCAGCTCACGAGCAAGCACGACAGTCATGTCGGCTTTACAGGCTGGCTCACTCAGACTACTGTGTAGGGATCCATTCTGCCACATGCTGGTGTGTGTGTAGAGGCCTGAAGAATAAAGAAGTCCCACATTGCCCCCAAATGTGAAGCAAAATGGAGGAACAATGGGCTTAGAACAACTTTCCTGCGTCTTTTCTGTCTTTCCTAGCATCACAGAGCCCACATCACAGAGCCCATAATCAGTTTAGCCACTTAGAAGAACCTGCCTTATTCACAGTGGACCATGCGGCTTAATCTTGACAAACGCAAAAAGGTAATTATCATTTAAATATTTCTAGAGTTGGCAGCAATCTACATTTCCAATGGCTGAACAGTACCCATCTAACTACCCATGAGGGAGGAGCCGGGAACCTCCCAAGCACTAGCTTCTGCACAGGGAAGGGCAGGAGGGCAGCTCAAGTCACAGGCGCCCAGACGACACAGCAATGAGTTTGTGCAATGATGGGATGGTATTTGAGGTCTCTCAGGTCTCCAAGGAGACCCATGAGTGGCCAGCTGGGCACACTGGATTTTGCAGTCTTGTTAGCAGCTCTCTTCCCGGCCAGACTTTGGTTTACTACAGTGCTCTGTTATAGTGGAGCTTACAGCAACTGCATCGGTATCATGTTGCTTCAAATCCATCTTCACTGCCCTTTGAAGTACTGCCAGCCTCATGAATAAAGGCCTTCCTTCGGTTCTCTGCAGAGCAATTGCTCAGCCAGTCACCAAATTATCAGTTATCACAGGCGCAGGCAAGCTGAACAGAGCTGCATTAAAAGACCCTCTCGACCTGCCCAACTACTAAGCATAATCTGGGCCTTTGCTCTGCCTTCACAAAGAGACGGAAGTGGGAAGCCCACTTCCCACCAAAAGGCCTTTGTCAAGTGTCACGCTCATTAAGCATTTCAGATAGAACTGCAGGTCATTATGTATCATCTGGATTGATACAGTCATTTTGCTGATAACCCAGTCCTTTACAAAAACCGACAATAGCCTTGTAGATCCATTTGGCAAATTCAGCTTCAAATACCAAAAAAGAAAGCAAAACATAATAGCCCATTTTTGGGAACTTGCAGGATGATGACCATAAGTGCCAATAATAAAATAGCTACTGCTTGCTTGGTTCTTACCGTGGGAAAGGTGCTGAGTGCTGAGTTTTCTGTGAATGCCATCTCACTCAGACTTTACATAAAAAATCTCAGGCGGGCCTTGTCAGATTTCACCCATTCTAAATCATACTGTGTTGCAGACTTTGATCTGTTCAACATCAGTTGACACGTTAAAAGCAATCAACTGCATGTTTATTGGGTAGTTTTTCTCTGTAAGTCATACAGAAAACAATGCTTTCTTAAATTTGGTTGCCTTGGCCTCATCTTATGCATGACTCAAGTCTGCAGACTGACTCAGTCCCCGAACTCCCAGTGGTAAGTATGTGATGATGTCAGGCTTCAAAATGGCCCAGCACACTGTTTCACATCACAAGCAAACCCTCGTTCATTCACTACTTGATACCCATTATCAGCAAGTCTCCATACGTGGAATGCTGGGGGGGATCAAAATGACAGAGAAAGCTTTTAAAACAGCTCATGGGGGGGTGACCTTGGATTGATTAACTAGAATGTTCAGCTTTTATTCCTACAGATTAATTTACGAAGTATCTGTCATCTTCTCTAAAATGTATAACGTCTACTTTGATCACGCCTCCTCCCTGTCCATCCACCCATCATTCTCGTCTCCCTACTTCCCACCTGCTTCCTTCTTCCATCCACACACTTCCTCTTTCGTGCAAGTGTCCATTTTCTCTTTAACGCCTAGTTTTTTCATGGGAGGAAATGTGGCATGTCTTTCTGCGTTTGGTTGATTTGCTCGACATCATCTTCACTCCAGACCGTGGTCCCGCAAATGTCCTGACTTTATTGTTTTTTATGGCCCAATAGTACTCCAGTATGTACCTACACTAACTGGGGTTACTGGCTCCCCCACTGACGGACCCTAGGCTGACTCCACATGTCGGCTATTGTGATGCAATGAAGATGGTACAGGCACCTCCACTGCATGATGTCCTGGAGTCCTTGGGTACATACCCAGGAATGGTATTGGCCTCAAAGATTTGATGGTCCCTAGAATCCCTCTGAGGGTCCCCCAGGCCCCCCCCCCAGAAAGACTGTTTTCTTTCCCCTAAACAATATTTCTACACACAAGAGTAGGAACTGCTATGGCAGGTGGGCTAAGACTGCTCCTCATGACCCTCATTTCCCATCACTCCCATGTGGGAACAACTCAAGGTTTGTTTATGACCCACAGGATATGGTAAGTGATGGGTTCTCTGTGCTTAGGCTAAGACTGTGGCTGCCTTCCTGTTAATTGTTGGCTTCCTATAAAGCACATGGCCACTCTGAAGAGATCCAAGTAGCAAGAATCTGTGAGTTGTCTGTGACCCTCAGATTGACCACCCAACAAGAAGTGACCTAGCCAACAACTACCTAAAAAGCTTGGAGGAGGATCCCTGGTCCAGGGAAGGCTGGGCTGCCTGTGGGGAGCTGCCAGAGAAAGCCTGACTCAAGCTGGTCCCTTACATTTAGAATTACGAGGGGGTCCTTGAGTGGCTGGCCCAGACAGACTGTACCCAGCTTCTTGATCCACAGAAACTGAGACACCAAACAAGTGTTAGGTGGCTGTGACAAGATCCTGTTCAATAACAGCTATGCACCTGTGCTGGAGAGGAGCTTGGTGGCTAAGTACTTGTCACACAGTGTGAGGACTGGAATTTAGATTTCCGGAACTCCTGTAAACGGTGGGTGGACACCATGGCCTGCCTGAACTGAAGTCTCAGAAGGCAGATAGGGGTTCCAAGAGCAAGATGGATAGGGAGGCAAACTTGTTTTCTCTTTCTTTTGTTTTTGTTTTGTTTTTGATTTTGTAGACAGGGTTTCTCTGTGTAGCCCTGGCTGGTCTTGAACTCAGAGATCTGCTTTCTTCTCTGCCTTCTGAGTGCTGGGATTAAAGGCATGTACCATCATTGCCTGGCACAAAAGACTAGCCATGTTTCAAGCTTTAGGTTTTATCTAGAGAGCCTCACTAACTGAACCTGCTATGGTGCCAAGAAGAAAAATAAGCTCCAAGTGGAGTTTCTTCGGAGCTCAACATTCTCTTGGGAATAGATCAGTGGTGCCAGGAGCAATTGTGTCTCACATCAACAGAATCCTAAGTTATTTAAACGCCATATTCTACAGTTCTTTGAAGTGGTTGAAGATTACCTATATATGTAGAATACAGTCTCTATGTATCTAAAGACCCTGATTAATCTAACTATAAGTGTGACAAACATGGATGACTATAGACCTATAATT
>LOJH01015214.1:10345-22026 GCA_001685095.1 Ellobius talpinus | reverse complement strand
ATCTATCTATCTATCTATCTATCTATCTATCTATCATCTGTCTATCTCTGCAGAGCTGAGAAGTAGATGAAGGGCTTTACTGTATCTTATTTTTTCAAAGTCTAACACTGAACCTAGAGTTTGATGATTGGCTAGAAGCTAGCCAGTGAGCCACCAGGATCTTCTTATAATCCCAGCCTCTCAGTGCTGGGATTACAGACATACATACAGACTCCGCTACAAATGCATGCCAGTAGTTAGTTATAAAATAAAAGGCAAAATAAATGGAGAAAGGGCCTCATTGAACGAAGTTTGTACATCCAAGGGAAAGGGGCTTACAAGACAGATATATCCCAGGTGCAGAGAGGTGCTTCCTTCCTACGGCTGGTGTGTGAACCCAGGGTCTTCAGTAGGCTAAACACACACTTCCTCTGAGCCATGTCTTCAGTCTCCAGCATGTTTTTACTTTTAGAGTACTTTTAGAAGGTTGATGTAGGGCTGAGGAGTTGGGAAGGTGACAGAGTTCTGGCCCAGCACACATGAAGCCCTGGTTTGGTCTCCAGTACTACCACCAAGACACCCAAAGAGAATAACTTTTATATCCTCCAAAGGATATAACTTTTATCTTATGTAGCCTAATGTGACTTATTCAACTTTTCAAAGCCCATTATCATAAATTTGAGTGAGGATAATGGCATGTGTATTGTGTAAGCATGGTTGTTAGGAAGTTGGATAAAATATGGTGAGTTCCTATTCGTTACATAGTAGACTGAGTGACAACTACTTCTAATAGGATTGTATTCTTCCTATGCCAAGCTTGCCTTATATTAGTAGAATATAAGGAATGAGAATACTCCTATTATTAGTAGGATGGCAAAATGAAATCTGCTACTGAGGTTGGGAGGCAGGGCTGAGAGGAGTGGAAGGAGGGGAAACTGAGGTCAGGATGTATTGTATGAAAAAATGATGATGATGATGATGATGATGCCTCTAGATCCAACATGTCAAGGGCCTGCCCCTTCTTTCCTATTTCTCCAACAAACTGGTCTGCATGCGGGGGGCCTGGAGACCTTACGTCCTCCTCTCAGCCAGTGTGAGATGGTAATTTGACAGCATAGGGAATCCTCACAACCAAGCTTTGGGGTAATGGGGTGTGGCCACCCCTTCTGGGGAAACAAGGAACTGCAAGCACACCAGAAGACCTTGGTGCAGGCAGCAAGGCAAGTGGGCCTAGGACTTTTCAGCTCCTTTGCTCATTTAGGTAGTAAGACACCTTCCTATTTGGCCAAGGACAACACCTGTAGAACCTGAATCTACACAATCTGAGTTCACTTCACTGTCATGAAGAATGATGACAGATGCAAAGAGAGCATGTCCTCAGTTTAAAGATAAAAACCCTGGGAAGGAAAAAGGAAATGTTGAACATGTCTGAAGTCTCTAACCCTCGCCTATAAAACAGAAGAGGACTCAACATGGCGATTCTGGAAAGAGGCAGTGCTTTGGTGCCATGGTCAGCAGGCAGTGAAGGCTTGATGACCACAGCCCTGCAGCAGTGTTCACTCACATCTCTTGAGTTCTGGAGACCACACCTAGGGCTTCATGTGTGCAGCCTTTACAGAACAGCGCGCTAAGAAAGTCTAGTCACTGTGGTCATATGCATCCGCATCTGTGTTTGTAGTTCTAAAAAGAGTGGTCTACACCCCCAAAACAAAGCAAGATGTCACATCATACACTGCAAGACTAGTCTGCTAAAGTCTGTTTATTGTGGCGCTAACATTTTTATGCAGTTGGTTCAGTATTTCTCACGAAAGTTAAAATCCAAGTAGTCCTGAATAACCGCCATCTGCAATGCAGTACACAGACAACTGCAGGTCCTGAACATTCCCAGGATCGCTGCACTTCATCTGCCAGACAAAGAACACAGCAGCTTATCAACAGTGTCCCGGATCTCCAGTTCTTATTACCACCCCATAAATCTCAACAGATGAACCTGAAAAGCCCACATGGAATACAACACCTGAACCACACGAAGAAACATCCAAGGAGGGCGGTGTGCACCAGAGCAAAAATACAGAATATTTATTCATTTCTTTCTACTAGAAAGAACATGCCGTTCTTAGACAAATGGATGATCAGTTGTCAGGAGTTGCTTTTGGAGAATGATCAATGAATTCCTTCTCAGGGGTTGGGTACTGAAACCAGGGCCCGTCACCCCGGGAACGCATCAGTCTTCGAACTTCCTGCTCCTTTAACCTGAAATAAAGGGAATAGGAACAGTGAGAGTGAGCACGGACACAGGCAGGTGCAGCCACTATTGCAGTCAGCACAAGGCTCCTCAGAAAACAAAACAGAACCACCATAGCACAGTTATGCTGCTCACGGGTCCAAATCAGCACGCCAGACAAAGAGCTGCCCATCCATGTTCCTGTCCACAACAGCCAAGATATGGAAGCAGCCTAGCAGTCCATCCACAGATGAATGGATAAGAAAATGTGGCGCATGTGCACAATGGAATTCTATTCAGTCACAAAGAAAAATGCAATCATGCCATACGCAGAAAAACCCATGAAGCTGGAGATCATCGTGTTAAATGGCAAAGCCAGATGACCATAATGTGTTTGGATTCCTAGGTTGAATCCAGCCTTCATACACACTGATAAATACAGAAATACACAGGATAAAAGGCCGATGGAGAACTATTGGGGGCAGCATGGGGCCAGTGGGAGGGAGGAAGGAGGACAGGAAGAGATCAACAGGAAAGAGGAGAGCAGGTAAGAGAAGGTACATGGGAGGTGAAGATGATTGACATACAATGAAATGTGTTTATAAAGATGCCATCAGGGAAGCCGTTATTTTATACACTAAAAATTAATAAAGAAGAAAATGACCCAAGAATCCCAGCTACAGATTCAATCAGTCTTTGTACACGTGAGAGCCTGGCTTTTATGCAGTCACAGTCGTGGACATCCACTACACCTCCACCAAGTCAGGGACCCCTGGCTTTGCCATGTCACCTCTACAGTAAAGGCCTCACTTACACTCGTCAGGTCTCCCCACAGGCCCTGCCCCGTGGCTGTGTGACAACGCTTGTCTGTCTTCCCACCTTTCCAAGGCTAGCACAGCTGGCTACAGAATGCCTACCAATGTGAGAGTCCTGTGCTGTGGGTGATATGCCCCCGTCGTGGAGGGCCTGCTGTCTCTGCTATCACTGTTAGGAAAGGCAACTTCTCCACAGGAAGTGGAGTCTCTCTCACCAGCATCAAACTGAGTGGTCTACATGTGACATTCAGTTGTTAAATCAGAAGGGAAAAATCAGAGCCAAGGAAAACATCCTCAACTCAGCGCCAAACTCAGCCTTCCTGAACTGGGTGATCTGGACTGCACAAGAAGCCTTCCCTACAATACATCCAAGGCCACCCCTTCACTATCAACCCTTGACCCTCCGAAATACACAAATTAATCTTTTTATGACCAGAAATGGGCAACTGCAAAATCACTTCATAGGCATTACCTACCTTGCTAATTATGAGATTATAGCCCTCTGTATCTGTGACCTGAAGAGCATACTTACTCAACTTTTTACAAAGAACTATATTCAATCTTTCTTTTCCCTACTCTTCTAAATATAATTATACAAAATGGGTAACTATCATAATTAAAGAAACAGTTCATAAATTTGAGGAGTGGAGGGGGAGAGTTGAAGGGACCAGAAATGATGCAAATATAGTACTCATGTAGAAAGTTCTTATAAAAGTAAAAAAAATTAAGTAACAAAACAAAATAAGATATAGCCAAAAACCAAAATAACAAAACCCCCAAGGCTGAGGAAATGGCTCAGTCAGTAAAGAGCTGGCCTTGCAAGGATGTGATTTCAATCTCAAAACCTATGTAAAATCATCTGGGCTCATATTCCAATGCTTAGGAGGCAGAAACAGATCCTGGAGGCACCTCTAGAGACAGGCCCGAAAGGGTTGCATATGGTAGTTTCTAATCGCTATATTACAGGGCAGTTTCTATGACAATGGGTGCCATGTGCACAGAGTAGCTTATTCAAGAGTCCTTTCTAGGGCTGGAGAGAGAGCTGTTGCCTCACGTCTGCTGGCTCACAAAGGCCTGCAACTGTAGCTCCAGAAGATCTGATGCCCTCTTGTGGCCTCCCAGGGCCTGCACACACGTGATAAACACACACACAGACATACCCATAACTATCAGAGAGAGAGAGAGAGAGAGAGAGAGAGAGAGAGAGAGAGAACATCCCTTTCAATATGAGCCAGCATCTCCCCAGTGGCCAACGCAGGCCTCCCTCCCACCAGGCACACCTTCTTCCCAGCCTCATGATCTAGTGATCCTTCCCAGCCCTTTCTCCTACCTCAAGTCAGCCTTTTCAGACTCAATCTGGAGGATAGCCAGGGTTTTTTCATAATTCTTTTCGGGACAATCATAGAAAGTTCGGGCGATCCATCTTGATATTGGGTGCTAAGGGAAAATTTGTTTAGAATCAATTACCTTCTGAAGGTTTGTTTTTCTGGTTGACTGCTGTTTATGTCAACAACTTTCACACGTGTTAAATCACGTCCACCACTAGGTTCATACTCTTTTGCCCCACATCTGAGATAAGCACCAAGGTGGTAGTATTTGATCAGTCTGCTTCAGTTCTGAGCCTGTGTGCTCCCTTCACACTGCACTTGGGGCTGCAGCTTAAGGGCAGGGCAGGGGGCAAACCAGAAGCTACTGATCCAAATGCAAAGATCTTTCCACCAGACTGCATAAATAAGCATATTTAATTTAGCCTATAAGGCTTAACGTAATTTTTTAATGAAAAGGTACCAAGAATCTTTACTTACAAAAAAATTAAAAAATATTGTGGGCTAGGAAAGTGGCTCAACAGTTTAGATCACTTGCTGCTCTTGCAAAGGATCTGAGTTCAATTCCCAGCATCCACATAGTGGCTCACAGCCATCAGTAACTCCAGGTTACTCCTCAGGTACCAAGCACACATGTGGAGAACATTCATATATTTAGGCAAAACACCCAATCATATAAAATAAATCTAAAAAATAATTTTTAAGTTTAAAATGCACCATCTACTTGATGTAAAAAACTGAAAATCTATAGCATAATTGCCTAATTAAGACATTTACCACAACATTAATAAGCTATCCAATAAGAATTCTAAAGAGCTATGCAAACCTTGTAATACTCCCAGTGTTCTGGGATGTAGCCTTCTGGGATTTCTGCGAGTTCAGCTTCACCTAGTGAGAGAAAATGATGATGACCCCAGGTTAGCACTGACGGTCACCAGTTCCACACCAGCTCTTCACGCAGTCAGCATCCAGCTTCTCATGGTTCTAAGGGCTGCTTCCTTTAATGTGCTAATTCACGGGGGAAGATCAGTCCCCTTGGGAGGAGCTTTTATCCATCTTCTAAGTGTAAGACGGGACCTCCAACATCTCAGCAGAGCCTCCCATTTTGTTCTTATATAACGAGACATAATAAAGGACACACTGTTTGTTTTTACTTTTTGTTCCTCTGTAAATCTACCAGACAGAATATTCTAAGATTCAAAATAATTCAGTGATGTGGGATTCCCCTCTGTATGCTGTGAATACCATTGGTTAACAAAGAAGCTCCTTTGGGCCTATTGCAACACAGAACAGGGCAAAGGTGGGAATTCCAAGCAGAGATAGAAGAGAAAAGAAGGCAGAGTCAGCGAGAAGCCATGTAGCTGCAGGAGACAGACGCCGGATGGAACCTTACCAGTAGGCCACAACCACATGGCAATACACAGATTAATAGAAATGGGTTAATTTAAGATATAAGAGCCAGCTAGAAATACACTTAAGCAATTGTCCAGACAGTATTGTAATTAATACAGTTTCTATGTGATTGTTTCGGGTCTGGGCAACTCGAAAACAAAAGAGCAGCCTCTTCCTACACTTCAGCATTTTAAGACACTGCTCAGAAGACCTTTGGTGTGTATTCGATGTTAGAGACTCAGGTGAAGCTTAATTCTCTCTCAGTCAGTCAGTGCCTGTCTCTGTCTATCTGTCTGTGTGTGTGTTTGTGTCTGTCTGTCTGTCTCTTTCACTCTCTTCCCCACTGCTACTCTATTTCCTTGATCCAGCTTGTCAAGGCTGATTCTGGAAAAGGAAATGTAGTGGTTTGAATAAGAATGCCCCACCCCACCATGCCATCTATTTGAATGCTTCATCACCAGGGAGCAGAACTGTTGAAAGGATTAGGAGGATAAGGAGGTGTGGCCTTGTTAGAGGAAGTGTATCACGGAGGCTGGGTTTTGAAGTTTAAAAAGTTCACACCAGATGCAGCTTCTCTTTCGGCTTATGGATCAGGATGTAGCTCTCTCGACTACTGCTCCAGCACCATGTATGCCCCCATGCACCACACCATGATAATGGGTTAAACCTCCAAAACTGTAAGCAAGCCTTCAATTCAATGTTTCTTTTCTAAGAGTGGCAGTGGTCATGGTGTTGCTTCACAGCAATAAAACAGTGGCTAGGACAAGGGAGAAGGAAGATGAGGCTTCAGAAGCCACCTCCTCTGCAGAAATGTGTGAGGGATTCCCCTCTGTATGCTGTGAATACCATTGGTTAATAAAAAACTGCTTTGAGCCTATAGCAGAGCAGGGCAGAACAGAGCTAGGTGGGGAAAACTAAACTGGATGCTGGGAGAAGGAAGGCAGAGCAGGAGAAGCCATGTAGTCCCACCAGGGACAGATGCCAGAACTTTACCTGGTAAGCCACGGTCACGTGGTGATACATAGATTAATAGAGATGGGTTAAATTAAAATATAAGAGTTAGCCAGAAATAAGCTTAAACTATTGGCCAAACAGTATTGCAAATAATATGATTTCTGTGTGGTTATTTCAGGTCTGAGCTGCCAGGCGGCTGGGAAACAAACAAGTGGCCTCCCCACAACAGAAATGTCCCCACAGGCTCCCCATAACAGAAATGTGTCCACAGGCTCCCTACAACAGAAATGTGTCCACAGGCTCACGTGCTATTTTAAAGGTCCCAGAGCTTTTAGGAGGTGGTACCTGGAGAGAGGAACTAGTGACTAAGAGCAATCTTTAAAGGTCAAGACTGCCCTGGTCAAAGCAAGCTTCCCCTGCTTCCTGGTGCCTTCCCACTCCACCTCATGGCAGACCAGTGTCTCTCTGAAACCATAGCAAAATGAACCTTCCTTCCTTACACTGTCTGTGACAAATGTAACTAATGGAAATATTTATAATTTCCTTTTTAAAAACTTGTGTATATGTTTACAAATGTTATCATTTCGTGGAGTGAGCCTAGATGATGTACTTACCAATAAATACGTTCACCAGCATTATGCCAATCAGAACTGGAACCCCAGTCAACATAATGTAGAATTTCTATGAGGAAAAAGAAAACAGTTTCTCATGATCTTTGCTACTTCTCACACTGAAATTATCCTCATTCAATTTCCTTAATATCCTTACTAAAGAAACATGTCAATTTGGGAATCAGAATCACTGATTTCTGTTACTTTCCTCTCTCTGATTTAGTTCTTAAACACAACTATTTAGTACAATACAATATATGGGAAATGACGTTTGACTTCTTGGTTAAAGCAATGCAATAAAGAACACTCTGTCTGAGCCAGGCGGTGGTGACACAAGCCTTTAATCCCAGCACTCGGGAGGCAGAGGCAGGCGGATCTCTGTGAGTTCGAGGCCAGCCTGATCTACACAAATTAGTTCCAGGACAGGTACCAAAACTACAGAGAAACCCGGTCTCCAAAAAAAAAAAACAAAAAAAACCCACTCTGTCTGTATTGGGATGAAGTATGGAAACAGTAGCATTTCAGCCACTGAATGTCACTGGAGTTGGTCATGGTAAGAAGACACTCATGCCCATGATAGCACACACCTGGAGACCCAGCATTCAGGAGTTGGAGGCAGGAGGAACAGGAGTTGAGTCAGCCTTGGCTACATAACAAGTTTGAGGCCAGTCTGGGATAACACAAGGTCCTGTGTCAATTTTTAAAAGGAGGACTAAGAAGAAGCAGTGAGAGCAGTGGGGAGAGGGAGTCTCAGGCAGCTGGAGTCCGTGGATGAGCATATCAGGGGCAGTGATAGAGTCCAAACAAGCCTCCATTTTTAAGCCTCTGCTTGTTACTTCTTTAAGACAATGAGATACACACAAGTAGCATTCTAAATAAGAGGGATTATTTGCGCTACTGCTATATTAAGAATATTCCCTTAAAAATCAGTACTCAAATAGCATAAATTCCTTAAAAAAATCACATCCTAAAATAGAGGTGCTTCACTAGAAATCTTCCAGTGGGTCTTTTGCAGATTTATTTTTATACTTGAAGAGGAAACACACTTGGGACTTCAGACCCCATCCCCAGCAGCAGGAATGGCTGGCACTCAGTCTGCAGCCAACATGAACCCTTGCTTTGAAAAGGTTCTAGTTCACTTTTAAAAATGTAGCAGCAAATCAAGACCTTACTACACAATCTCAGCATCCCCTGAGGGAAAATAGTGATTTTAAAATGAAAGACATCTCTGAAATGGAACCCCCCCAAACATTCTGTAGTTAAGAACATTTTCAACTTACCAGCAACCTCAAAAAGCGACTGTCGTAGTATGAAGTAGGCTTGATGACAAACAGTCTCTTGCCATGGTCCCCACTGTGCCGCACAGGAGCTGGAAATGTGAGACTGTTTAACAGGGCTCGTGCAGGGGGTAGGCAGAGGAGACCATGGGACATTGTGAGTAAATGTGCTTTGCTTGCACATCAGAATGGGTAGGGCACACTGCAAAGACTGACTGGCTGTTCCCAAACACAGCTCCTGCTGCTGCTGCTATTTTCTTCTCGTTTCTAGCAGTAACCAGGTGAAGCCCAGTCTTCACACATGCTGCTAAGTGTTCCGCAGTTACAGAGCGCTGCTCAGTTCAATTCCTGTAGCAGCACTGAGCAAACATCTCAGTGCACCTTAGAAGCAGGCAGGAAAGGCAGACACTCCTAACGAATTGCTAATCTCTGCCTTCCCGACAACAAATGAACATGCTAAAGCTGCCTAAAAGACAAAGGTGAACAACGCCTCCTAGCACAAGAACGTGGAGGGCAGGAAGCTGCTGCAACACAGACGGACAGGACTGGCAGTGTCTACTCCAATCTCCAGCAGAAACTTGATTATTACAGACTACACACTCTATCGTGTGTGTGTGTGTGTGTGTGTGTGTTGTGTGTGCGTTAGGCTAAACTCAGGGTCTTGCATATGCCAGTCAGGCATTTCTACCACCAAGCTATACCTCATCCATCATATCGTGACAAAATCCATTTGTAAGTCATCTCTTTCATCTCTGACTAAGAATATCCTCCTCCTCAAATCAAAGATTTGAAATGATTTCAGCCTTGTTGGAGATAAGTGGAGGCGGAGTGTGCCTCCTGAATCCCTTCTCTGGCTCTTGTCCCATGGAGACTGACAAGACACCATCAAGCCCAGAAGAAGCACTGTTATTCAGAGGGGATGGCTATGCTTCTGCTCAGATTCCCACTGAAGCAACTGCACCCATCACAGCAAAGGAAACCCAAAAATGAACCCACCTGAAATTCTAGATGGCGATCCTAAGAAGATGTAAGATGTAAGAAAGAATGGTACCCTTAATTCATGTTCAATGGCAAGAACTGCTCACCCCCACCCCCACCCCCGCCATTTAGGACCACAGAACATATCCTGCAGGAAGCTGATGCTGTTCCATCAGATGACATGCTCCCTTTGACACACCATGTGCCCAGGGATGTGCACAATTGTCCTTTGGTGTCAGCATCCATGAGGAACTAGTTCTGGGTACCATGGACACGAAAATCTCCAGATGATTAAGAACCTTAAATAAAATGGCATCAGCACAAGAACCCACACACATTCTCCTATATACTTTAATTTCTAGGTTTATAATACTGAGTACAGTGAATGACATGTAAACCATTGCTACATTGTATTGTTAGGGGAATAATAACAAGAAAAGGGGTTATAGGAGCAATTTATTTTTCTAAATATTTCAAACCATAGTTGGCTGGATCTGTGAATGCTGACAATAAACACAGAGGGCTATAGTTAGCCTTAAAAAATGCAATCCATCCAAAGGATCTCTCAAAAGCCCCAGGATGTAGACTCCTATGAATGACCTTTGGGTACAGTCAGTGTGGTGGTTTGAACAAGAATGGCCCCCATAGATTCATATCTGAATGCTTAGGGAGTAGCCTTGGAGGAATTGTGTTACTGGGAATGGGCCCTGGAGCTTCAAGCCCAAGCCAGGCCCCGTGTCTCACCCTCCTGCTGCCTGCCTATCTAGTGTAGACCTCTAGGTTACTTTCCCAGTGCCCACCTTTCTCTTTCAACCAGAGAAAAGAGGAAGGACTAAATTATATGCAGCTTCAGTGAACGATCATTACAGCTGTATAGCAAACACAAAACGAACAATGCGCACTTAGGAGGCAGAAACTGGAGGAGAGTTCTAAGTTCGAGCCAACCAGGGGCACCCGGTGAGTGAGACCTGTATCAATGTTTCATGCCCCCCAAAAAGAACAATGGAAGAAAGCTTGGACTGGCTGCATTAGAGGAATATTAATGAGGTTAGCAAAGTAAACTGCTTTCTCTTTGTTAATACGATTGCCCAACTGTTTTACAATTACACTTGGTTAAATATGCCTGATGACTGCTACTCCCACCAGCCGTCCTGAAATCTACTTGAGAGTAGTCAACTTCCCACAGCCCCGAGGTCTCTCTCTGTTTGCTGAAGTGGGAGGGCCATCTGCTCACATTCTGAAAACATTACAACGAGCACAGCTTACAGGACTAAGTCTTCAATAAATGATTGTTTAAACTGTTATTTTTTTGGTGTGGGTGGGTACATACAGGTGAATGCAGCTGCCTATGGAGGTAAGAGACATGGCATCCTGTAGTGGGAATCTAGTAGAGTCATTGTACCTAGGGTAAACCTTAGGATGTAACAATTGTTTCTTGCTATATTTAGAGTAACAGTAGAATGTTTGTTTAAGGTACTTAGACCTTGAAGAAATAATGATAGAGAACAGTGATTGTTTTCTATGATTTATGGGGTTGTTTGTATGAGGACATTTTCCATCCATTGCATGACACTGATCACAAGACTATCCAGGCACACTTGGAGGTCTTGAATTACTGGGTACCACACACAGTACACAATAAGGACTAAGGTTGCAGGGGTGTGATGATTTCCTTAGAGAACATAAAGAATAGATCTAAGGGGCTTTGGTATGAGGAACTTGTTGTACCCCAAACACAACCTTTGTGTACAATCAATAAATATGATTCTGAACAGAGGTTTGAGGTTCAGTTCACAGAAACTGTTCCTCCCTGCTGCCAGAGAGCCTAAAGTCACATTCTGGGGTGATTATCCTTCTTTGAATGGCCCGCACAACAGAGAACATCAGACAGGGTCCCTCAGAAGCTAGAGTTAAAGGCTACTTTAAGATATGCAATGTGTGTACTGGGAACTGAACCCAGGTCTTCTAGAAGATCAGCACTATTAACCACAGAGCCATCTCTCCATCCCCCTCCAATAAATGGTTTTACTTTTTTTAATATTTTATTTATTTATTATGTATACAATATTCTGTATACATGTATGCCTGCAGGCCAGAAGAGGGCACCAGACCTCATTACAGATGGT
>LOJH01015214.1:0-10299 GCA_001685095.1 Ellobius talpinus | reverse complement strand
AGCCACCATGTGGTTGCTGGGAATTGAACTCAGGACCTTTGGAAGAGCAGTCTATGCTCTTAACCGCTGAACCATCTCTCCAGCCCCCCAATAAATTGTTTTAAATATGTGAATCACTCAGGAAAGTTATTTAGAGTTTGTTGACTATAAGTGATTTCAAGATTAAGTAAGACAATGTAGCAACTTTCTGTTTGCATTTCAAACAATCAAAATCTGGTCATCCATTGTCTTTCTCTGTATTCTCAGATAAAAGTACCATTTTAATTATCTGGTCTAAAAATCTAAGTCCTCATCCTTATATCTGTCAGTCTTTCATCACTTAATGACAATTGACGATGATTCTAAGAAGGGCTAGTGAGGTGGCTCAGAAGGGAAGGACAGTGCAGTCAAGCTCGATAACCTGAGTTTGGTCATCCGATCCCACACAGTGGAAGAACTGATTCCTACTAGTTGCCCTCTGACCTCTACATGTAGTATAGGCACTTCAGCTTTGTGTCCAGGCCCTCCTCCACCCCAATTAGGTCCTCACCACCTTCAGCCCCACTCTCTCAACATCTAGGTCTCCCAAAAGTCCCACATCCAGACAGCAGAAAACCCATCCACTACTTCTGCCAACTCTGCCTGTTAAAATGATTATCTTCATTTTACTACTTCTTGTCTGAGTTCACAGTACTTTGTGCATATATCTGTTGGTCAGCTTTCCTCTACCTGAAAAATATCTGTGATACATTAGCTTTAGAATCAAGAGGGATCCAGGGTTTCCCATTCGTAAGCTGGAAGTCTTGCTGGTTGAGCCTGTGGCAAAGCATGATGGGAGTATACAGCAGCACAAACTGCTCATCTTCTAGTGGCCGGGAAGCAGAGAAAGGAAGAGGAGGGGCTGATGCCCCAATATTCCCTTCAAGGGCACAGCTTCAATGGCAGGAAGACCTTAGACTGGAATCACACCTCTCAGATGCTCAATCCAGCTACTTGGAAGATTGGGGCAGGTTCAACGCTGTGCAGCAGTCTTTGTACACTGTAAACATGCACTACGGTCACTGGTTAATGAAGAGCTGACTGGCCTACAGCTGGGCATGAAGAGACTAGGTGGGAAGCTCAGACTAGGAGGGATCCAGGAAGAAGGTGGAGTCTGAGAGTCACATCAGCCAGATGCAGAGGGAGCAGGACGTGTACAAAATGAGGTAACAAGCCATGAGCCATGTGGCCGCAAATAGATAAATAAAAGGGTTAATTTGAGTTATAAGAGCTAGTTAGTAACAAGCATAAGCTATCAGCCAAGCTTTTATAATTAATAAGTCTCTGTGCCGGTTATTTGGGAACTGGCAGGTAGGAAAAGAAAAGTCTGACTACAGACAGCCTGCAATGCAGAGTTTATTCAAGACCAGCCTGGGCAACTTAGTGAGGCTCTGCCTCAAAAATTTATAGAGAAAGGAAAAGGAGGGCTTACAGATGCAGCCCAGGGGAAAGAACTCAGCTGACTTGCATATGCAAAAGCTTGTATTTCATCAGCAGTACCCAAGAAATAAGAAAAAATAAAATAAAATAAAAGGGCAAATGTCATGCTGTACTTTCTAATTTGTTTTGAAAAGACTAATGCATGGGTACAGGCACATGGTGCCAGAAATGTCTCCTATTCCGCCTTTCACAGCTGCTCTGTGAAGTTTCTACGATGATCATCTTCCAGATGAGGAATGAAGAGCAAGACCAAGAGGTGTGCACTCAAGGTCACGGAGCTTCTATATTCTGCAACAAGGATTTCAATCAAGGCAGTCTAGTGCCAGAGAAAAGAAGACGGGGGAGGGGCTTAACAACCTTTCTGTGATTCTCAAGGAAACGGTGGAAGAGGTGAAGATTTTCAGGACGCTTACAAAAGCAGTGTTACGGTGAGACAACCACGGTCGGAACAAGCAGCTACTAGGCATTCCCTGTTCTCATCAGAAAGATCATCGACCACAAGGGTAGGGAAGAGTACAGAAAGAGGAACCTGGGAGCCTTCGGTTTAGCTAGACTCCATCAAGCACTCTTTGGGGGAGAATTTGAGGGTTCTCCACTTGGATATCTGAGGATATTTATAATAAGAAAAAAAATGGTTTGCAAAAAGATTTTACCAAGCAGTGTTAGCACATGGAGTTTGCATTAAGCTTAAATTTCTGCTGGCAATTTTGAAAGCACTAATCGTGTCCAGCATAATCCAGATGGTCCCTATGCATACTGCCTCCTTACATAATGGTGCCACTTAACTTGGGAGAGAAAGGGTAAAACGGGACAAGATGTTTAGAGACTGGAGAGAATGCTTTTGGTTTTAGGGTAAAATTTTCATTCTCTGTACTGCACAAGACAAATAAACATGTATCTCTGACCAAGAGGATGAAATGAGTTAACACTTAAAATAGTGTCTGACACTTAACAGATGCTCAATAAATATTGGCCACCATTATTGCTAACATAGTAGTACAACGGCAAATTATTTTTAATATTAGTTAAATCGGTTTCCTCTTTTGTAAAATGAGGGAATAACATTGCATTTACTTTTCAGAGTCTTTGGAGAGAGAGAAAACAGATCGAATACTAAATAAAACCATGTTTACTCTTCTAGAAAGCAGAAGAACCCGGGTCAGGTTCCTAGGCCCTCACTATGACTGTCCTGAGTCCTGAGCTCTTTAGTCTTCTTAGGCTCCTTCCAATCGCTGCGACCTTTTAAGGCAGTTCCTCATGTTGTGGTGACCCCAACCATATAAAATAATTATAATTTTGCTATTGTTATGAATTGTAATGTAAATATCTGTGTTTTCCAATGGTCTCAGGAGACCCCTGTGAAAGGGGTCGTAACCCACAGGTTGAGAAGCACTGCCAGAGAGTCAAGTTACCGATGCATTAACATACAACAGACACAATCTGGGTTCAACTCAGCATTTACACAGTCATTAACACTATAGTCTTTTAAAAAACAAACACAACATTTTTGTGGACTTCTAAAACGTCGTGAGCTCCACAGGCAGTTACTATTGTGCCTAAGGCAGCTGTCACCTGGTGGTGCCTTTTTATACTCGTGTCTATGAGCATCATCCCAGCCTTCACTTCAGTCTACCGGCGGGTTAGAACCAGCAGCAGGTGCCACCTATCCAGATTCGGCCGTGAGCCCGGCGCTGCGGCGCAAGCCGGTAGTCCCAGCACTCGGGAACTGGGGGCGGAGGGTGGGAAGTTCGGACCTCGAGTCTCACTAGCCGAGACCTCGTCTATAACAAATGTGTGTTGCCCTGGGAGACGCGGACAGCAGCTCCACGCCTCTCTGGCCTGGCCGCAAGGAAGCAGCAGCAGGCACGGTAAGTGACATCGTACTTCACGCACGCTAAAACAAGGCCATCGGATTTCTGCAGCAGCCCCTCACACAGCCAGTCTAGAAACCTCAGCCTCGTCTAGAAACCCCAGGCCAACTTCGTCCCTGCACCCCGCTCGGAGGTCCCCAAGGTCACCTGGAAACAGCCCTCCCACCTCTCACCCGCGTCTCCGAGGCCTGCACCCACCGACAGTCTTCGGAAAGCTCCGTGTGAGAAAGCTTCCGACTCCGAGTCTAGCGCCAGCACGGCGGACAGACAGAGCTGTCAGCGCGGTGACCGAAGCCCGCTGCAGCAGGCTCATGGCCGCCATGGCTACTCCGGGCAGGAGAGGAAGTGGGGTGAGCAACGGGAGCCGGGAGGGACAATCCACCTGTGAGGGCGAAAGCTAGCGGCGGCCATGTTGAGTAAGGGCAGCGGCCGGTTCCTGTTCGCTTCACGTATGGGTGCTCGCGGGCAGACGTGCCGGCATCGTAGGTGGGGAGCTCAAAGAGGGCCGATAGAAGCACTATGGCGCCTAAGGGGTTGGGGTGGAAGCAGTGAGGACTGCCATGTTTAGCAAGGGCAAAACCTCTTCACGTTTGCTTCACTTGTCGGCACGCAACAACGGAAGTGACATTTGGCTACCGGCACAGTGGGCCTGCTTTAGGAACATGGCTGCGCCCACTGTAGTAGGTATTTGTAGAAGAGTCTCGGCGTTTCTGAAGGCTGCGGGTTCCCTAGTAAATCCCCAGGCGCCTACCCGTCCCGGGTAAGTGAAGAAAGAAGGGATGACTGGCCCACCTTCGGGTGCCTGTTGCAGAGTGCGCAGCTCTGGCCGAGGGCGTGACCTTGGAGTCGCCCACCTTGGCGATCGGCCCGGGGGGTTCGGGTGCTCTGTGCTGGGGATGGCTGGGTCGGGACAGAGGCTTCCGAGGGGTCGAGCTGGAACGGAAGGCGTCGCCGGGTGTGAGACGAACGGATCTGCACGGTCGGCTTCGGACCAGATTGTCCGGCAGGTACTAAGTGACAGTGACGAGAGAAGCTAGGGGTTTCTGCGAGTGTGAGAACAGGCAGCTTGCTCTTCTTGGACATTTGCGTCCATGAGCCGAGTTTTATACATAGTGTACCTCAGATTAAATTGAAGGAAGCAACCCGTGTTCGGCTCAACACGCAGCTGACATCTATTGTGCTCGGAATTACTAACGCTAAGCTCGGAAATTAGCTTTTTAAAAATTTTGCAGAGTTGTAACTTGATCAGGGTGACAAATTTGAATAAATTATTTTGTCTTTCATTGTCTTTTTTCCCCTAACAATGAAATAAATTGGAGCTGGAGAGATAATAAAATAGTTTGGGGTTCAGTGGTTAAGAGAACTTATACTTGCAGAGGATCCAAGTTAGGTTCCTAGCAGCCGCGTGGCTCATCTTATCTGGAGACCCAAAGGCATCAGCCACACACTCATGGTGAACACATATGAAGGAAAACATTCATATACATAAACCTTAAATGTTTAATGAAGTAACTGTTATGTTGTTTTTTGATAAATACCTGTCACTCAGAGAGGCAAAGTATTTGAAGATGGTAGAGGCAGTTGTGTGTTCCCAGATGAACACATGGCCATTTCTTCTTTAATTTCGCAGGGATACATGCTTTGTTTGCCATTATTTTCCCCAGAACAACAGAAAAGTTCTTAGAGTAAAACATAACCATATGCCCTTCACCGAGTACCCAAGTCATTGGCATGTTGTCACATTTTCAAGATCCCTGTGTTTAGACTCCTTTTCCTGCACTATTTGACAGAGGTCAAACTTCAAACGTAGAACCAAGGACATTTCCTTACTAAGTACGACCCAGGTATCACCCTCAGGAACGCACTGCTGTTAGTTAGCCTACAATCAAAAAAATAAAAATTGCATTAGTAATTCCTTTCTTCATTCTTCTTCTTTGTGTTCCTTTGTCTCCATTCAGTTCCATTCTTTTCTTCAGATGAAGAAATGAAGGATCGTTTATTGCCCTAGTGACCATTATGTTTCTTTTTTCCTTTGTCGTGATTAATGGTATTTTGTTTGGGGTAGGATTAGTTCTTTCTTTCGTTCTTTCTTTCGTCCTTTCTTTCATTCTTTCTTTCATTCTTTCTTTCGTTCTTTCTTTCTTTTAGAATATGTCTCCATTTGATTATTTTGTCGTAATTAGATTCAAGTCAAGAGTTGGGGATGTAGCTCAGTGGTAGAGCACTTACCTAACATGCGTGAGACCCTGGGCTCAGTCTCCAGGACACAAAAACAGAGTCAAATCAAGTAAATACCCTTAGTTCAGAAGATAGCACTTGAGAAACATTTCACATTTATTTTGTTTCTAGGTCATTTTACCAGCTCATTAAATATTTTTAGAAACATAACTTCTAAATTACTACGTAAGATTTTCATGCAGTGGTACGATAATTAGCAATTTTCTAGTTGTATGTTTATGTAATTAACAACTCTTTGATATCACATTTAATTCCTTTGTGGCCATCTTAGTCTGTGAGCTCCCTTCTCTGATGTTGACAATCTCTGGATGTAGAATTACTGGACTAAAGGAGAAAGCCTTGTGCCTCTCTGATGTTGCAGTGTTGACTTTCACAGTGGTTTTGATCCATTCATAGATTCAGTTGCTGCAGTGGAGGAAGCACCTAAAAATGTTACTGTGAAATGTAATTGTGGGGGTAGCAAGATAGCTCAGGAGGTGAAGTGCTTGCCATTCAAGCATGTTGACCTCAGCCTGGTCCCAAGGATCTATGCAACAGAAGCTGGATGCAGCAGCACACATATGCCATCCCAGCATTCCTGTGCCCAGACAAGAGGCAGAGAAAAGAGAAGCACCTGGAAGCTCTCACGCCTGCTGGCCTGGCGCATTCAGCCAAGCAGCAGAAACTAGAGCTTCAGCAAGGCGGAAGAAGAGGACTGACCTCTACATGTGTGTCCTGGCACATGAGTGTGTGTACTCACACACACATACATTAATAGTAATAAAATAAAAAAGGTAGCCGTATATAATTGTGTAAATATGTTGTCTCTGAAACTGTAGGGTAGCCATCTCTACAATAAAAATAGGTTCTAACACATTTTAGAAGTTTACTGCTTTGGGGGTCAAAATACTGGGTAGAATTTTTGACATTGTAATAAATGTTTCTTGCTTATAAAATCTGAGCATTATACACTTTAACCATTACTTGCTTGTGTTCAATTGCAGATTTCCTCTTAGTTTCTTGCATAAGAACACACAACATGTCACATCTTTTCTCCAGTGTAAATTACTTCATACCACGTTGTCAAGGAAAGGACTAGAAGAATTTTTTGATGACCCAAAGAATTGGGGGGAAGAAAAGGTCAAATCTGGTAAGCTATTTAGAATGGTCTGTGTTAATTGATTGAGCCCTCCGTCATCCTAGGATTATCCAGTTTAGGATTTAGTTTTAGAATTTCCTTTGGATTTTAAAGGTCATTCTCATAACTGAATAAAAATAATATTTCCTCAGCAGGTTGGTGGAATGTTTAAAAGAAGGGTACTTTGAAAATGTTAACTAATAAGTTTAGGTTTATTTTAGTTCACACTTTTTTTAGTAATAATTAAAAATAATTTGTAATGAATAATTAAAAATAATTTAAGGAATGGAAATGCATTTGACACAAATATTAGCAGCCTTTGAATGTTGTTACCTGTCATGTTGCTGATATTTTCATGTTACTTAATTGAATTCTAGTCATATTAATATAATAATTCCATTCCATATTTTACAGATACAGAAACAGATTTCAAGAGTGGATAATCAGCCAGGGGCATAGAGCTAAAAGCATCATTTAATGTTACACATTTCTCATTCTCATAGGAGCTTCATGGACCTGCCAGCAACTAAGGAACAAAAGCAATGAAGACTTACATAAACTTTGGTGGGTGTTCTGCATGCTGAAATGTTACAGTTTAACAGTGGGGTCAAAACTACACCTGTGATAAACAATTGGACAAAATGATTTGTTTCCTGATGCAGTGGGTGAGCATATGAGCTGTGTGTGTGCGCGCACGTGCGTGCATGCATGTGTGTGTGTGTGTGTGTGTGTGTGTGTGTGTGACAGTTGCACAGTTCAAAGATAGTGGAATGTTTAGAGTGTGCTGTAAGAGTCAGACTGATGCCATTAAACCAGTAGTGCTGAGAAACACACTCGGGAAAGACCTGGGGACTGGTTGGTCAGTCATTGACCAACACTTGGTCAACACTGCCTTCTGTTTTTTCTTTCCTTGTTAATTTATTGTTTAATATAAATGCTGACAAATCATATAAAGACCTCGTAGACACTTTCTTGTATTTACAGTTCAAAAGGTGACTCACCTCCTACTTTTTAAAATGAACCCTGTTATCCACAACTCTTAAGAGCCTTAAACCATAGTTAGGAGCAACAAGAGACTGAATAGTTTTCCAAGGCAATAAACTATCAGCCATTTAACAAGATGTGGAGTCTTTAATATAAACCACATGCACACAGAGAAGACAAAACTGAGAAAGAAGGCCCCCGTCCTCTAAAACATCTGCAACAAGTGGAACCTGTACTTACTGAGATCCAGAGCTTTTGCTGTAAATACAACTCCCGTTTCTTTTTTCCCACCCTGTTTGTTTGGAAGGCATTTTAAACACTGGAAATATTAAACAAAACAACAGGAGTGTGCCATTTCAAACAGGGTTCTTTCTGTCTGTTCTAAAAGGACATTCAGAAGATAATGTCTCCAACTAAAGTCTCACCGTGGGCCAGATCATTCAAACTTCTGCCTTCCTTTTTATTCCATTTCATGGCCTAGGGTTTTAGCTTATTATCCCGGCAGATTGTGTCAAAGGATACATTAATTGGGGATGTAGGCACATGGCCCCCGGTAAGTGTGAGAGGGTTAAGACAAGGTTACATTCTAGTATTTAGCCCAAAGCTATTTTGTTTAAGCCATACTTGTTTTGAGGAAGTTTCACATCATATATGTGTGATTTTGACTTCTTGAGTCATTAGACCTCTGTGCCTCTTTGACAGCAGTGGTCAGTGCATAGCAATGCCTACCCAGCGGTCAGTGCACAGCAGTGCCTACCCAGCGGCCGGTGCACAGCAGTGCCTACCCAGCGGCCGGTGCACAGCAACGCCTACCCAGCGGCCGGTGCACAGCAACGCTTACCCAGCGGTCAGTGCACAGCAATGCCTACCCAGCGGTCGGTGCACAGCAGTGCCTACCCAGCGGCCGGTGCACAGCAGTTCCTACCCAGCGGCCGGTGCACAGCAGTTCCTACCCAGCGGCCGGTGCACAGCAGTGCCTACCCAGCGGTTGGTGCACAGCAATGCATACCCAGCAGCTGGTGCAGCAATGGCTACCCAGCTCCTCATCTTTCTGCTGTTACTCAGCCTACTTCACTCATTGTAGTGATTAGGCGAGCAGACCTGCTTTTCGTCCCGCCCGGCTCCTGCATGGCTAGCTTAGCCTCGGAAATAATAACATGGAAACTGTATTCATTTAAACACTGCCTGGCCCATGATATCTAGCCTCTTTTTGGCTAATTCTCATATCTTGTTTAACCCATTTCTATTAATGTCTATTGCCACTTGACTGTGACTTACCAGCATGAGTGTAACCACCGTCCATCTTGGGTAGGAGAAGCATGACGTCTGCCTAACTCTGCTTTNTTATTAATTAACCAATGAAAGCAACAGATAGATAGAAGACCCTTCTACATCAACTCATGATTGTTATCTGTTGGGCATTCTGGTAGATATTTAATTTTTTATCCCAATTTGAAAGAATTACATAGTGTTTACAGAAACTGCTCATGCTGTGCTTATTATAGAAAAGTGAGTTTTAGTTAAAGCACTGTTATGAGTTGTCAATAAAGGTGAACTTAGGTCTGTTTCAGCACTTGCTGTACTAAAGCCAGTGTCTTCTGTCATTCCCTCCCCCGGGACTGTAGACCCTAGTGTAAAGTTCTGGGTTCCTTTGTCTCGCTCGCCCTGCCCTCCACAGTTACTGCTTTAATTCTGAAACTGGGTGTTCACAAAGCCCCTTTCCCCAGCTCGGCCACGTCAGTGCTTTAGAGTCTAGCTGGCTTGTCCCCTTCTATCTTAAATTCTGTCTCTAGGAAGCTGTTTCCAGTCCTTAGCTCTCTAGGAGATGTCACATGTCCCCCTTAACTATTGTGACACATATCGTCTCCCCCAGTAAGTCACATTGGCATGGCATTGCAGGCTAGAGGTAGAATTCATACAGAGGTACTGAGATTGGAATCCAGACTTTGCCTTGTGACCCATGATCGTAATTCCTGACTGCTGTCTTCATTAGAGAGAGTAGTGCCAACTCCAAAGGCTGTGAAGAGATTGGAAGTGCTCAGCACTCAGTGTGAACTAGCCCCTCAGCGGATGTTCATCCTCTTCCTCACCTGTGGAATGGTGGGCAATGGCTGGTGCATTAATAACCCTCCAGCATGCCTCACAAGGTGCAGTGCCTGAGTAGGCCAGAGGGCAGCTCTTTGGAATGGGGCCTGTGTGAGGTTTCCAAAGGACTTCAAGACTTGGAGCTTTGGGGCTGGTGATGGCTCAGTGGTTAAGAGCACTGCCTGCTCCTCTAAAGGTTACAACCATCTGTAATGAGATCTGGTGCCCTTTTCTGGCCTGCAGGCATACATGTAGGCAGTATACTGTATACACAGTAAATAAATAAATCTTTTTTTAAAAAATAAATATTAAAAAAAGACTTGGGGCTTTTAATTTTGATGTAAGAAATCACTGTAGAATAGTATCATGGCTTTGTGTTTGGTACAGGTATGTCCTTCTGAAGGAAAGAAACATGCTTCTGACTCTAGAGCAGGAGGCCAAGCGACAGAGATTGCCAATGCCAAGTGCAGAGCGGTTAGAAAAGGTAGGCTGTGGGAGCTAAGACTCCTGGACAGGGTAAAAGCTAAAAGGAATAAGTATATGGTT
>LOJH01015213.1:21906-44219 GCA_001685095.1 Ellobius talpinus | reverse complement strand
CATCCATCCATCCATCCATCCATCCATCCATCCATCCATCCATCCAAAAGCATTGAAATGCAACAAACACAAAGCCTGCATCATCGTGCTGAAGCTGTGAAGCTGAACACAAGCCATTTAAAAGTTTTAACTACAGCGCGAGACACAAAGTGAATTAACCCACTCATATTTACTAAATATGATCCAGTATTATGATCACAATGCTGAAAATTTTTGAGGGAAATATGGAAATGAGGATTTAGTTCCCCCCAAGGAAATCAAGGGAGACTTCACATGGGAGAAAGCATGAGGTTAGTGGTTGGCACACCATGCTAGATGCTCAGCATCTGGAAAAGCAAGAGGAGTTAGAATGTGTAAAAGCATGGTAAATAATTGGAGCTGACTGCACTAAATACCATCAGGGAGAGTGGACTCAGTTACAAGAACTTTGCCATCTTAAGGAATGGGGCAATTGAATATTTGCAAGCAAGTACATTTGGACGTTAGAAAGATAGCTGTGGGGAGAAAGAAGGATGCTTGGCACAGGGAGATGTGAGTAATAGAAGCCTAGTTGGATGGTTAAGGTTCCATTTGGTTTCTGTTTTCACCATTGTTTTACACTGCTTCCTGAAACAAAAAACACAAAAATAAAACAAACAAACAAAAACAAAACAAAACAATTCATTCTACAGACACAATTCAGTGGGTTATAGATAAAAAAAAACATTGAGATGCTTAAAAATCACCATGGGCCAGGAAGTAGTGGCACCGCCTTTAAACCCAGCTCTCGGTTGGCAGAGGTGGGTGAATCTCTGTGAGCTTGAGGCCAGTCTGGTCTACTGAGCAAGTTCCAGGACAGGCTCCAAAGCTACACAGAGGAATCCTGTCTCGAAATCCGACCCCCCCACCACAAAAATCACAGTTTTTATTGAATAGGTTCTAATGGCTTGATCACCTTGTTGTATGGCCCCTACTTGTTTGCTTCACAGTGCTAGGCTCGCTCAGTTTGGATACAGTATCACTAGCATAAGATCCTGAAATACAGTGAGGTACAAAGATTGTCTGATGGCTTGGGTCTTATTGAGAAGCCTTATTTGTGGCAGGCTGAAAGTATTTGCAGCATGTCTGATAATTTATCTAATCTAATTGATTTCTATGCCACTGATATTTGTATGTTATCTGTGTATTTTAATATACGTAATTATTGAGACATTAGAAAGTCTTTTCTGCCAATTTTAATGGCTCATTACCTGCTATGGCATGTTACATCCTGGTTTATATAAGAACAGCTGTGACTAATATATTCCTGTAAATCACCCCTGTTCATTTTCATAAGGATATTAGACTCAGCAAATATGTGTCGTGTGGATTTTTATGCACCAGCCTCTGAACATCACAAAAACTTCCCAGAGCTAGAGATAACTGCACTGAATCAGCTGTTCCCAAGTTCACTTTTAACCAGTGCTCAAATTAGATATCTATGAGTTCCCCTTAGAGTCCCATCCCATGCTGCCAGCTGCTCCAGATGCGAGGAACTTTTATAGCCTTCAAACACATTTTATCTGTCATCATTTTCATCAACAGGAATATCTTTCCTTTTATTCACGCTCATAGAACCTGGTAAACAAGGAAAGAGAGAAGCTTGGCTTTATTGCAACTCCAAAGAGGTCAGGCTGTGGGGAGAAAAATGCCCAGCATGGCTCTCTTTGCATCTCTTTCTGTGTCACCTTCAAAGGCTTAGCAACAACCACCTTAATCCAGTCATTGAAGATGCCTGATATTTCCAAACTACCTTTTCTTTCGAATTCTTTGGAAATGTAGCCTGAGATTACATAGAAGACGAGAAGAAGGTTGGGAAGTATGAGTTCCCATTTGTCTCTGCTCTCGATATATTTTAAAATTCATATAATGGACAATGATTTTTGAATGGGTTAAATATTTAAATGATTATAAAGAAACATTTCAACATTATGAATGAATTACTTGTGGACCTTCAGAGACTAATCTTAGGACCATAATATACTCGATATTTTTTTCTAACCAAGACATAAGTAAAAGGAGATTCATTGAGGCAGAGTTCATAACAGCTAATAACAGGTAACAACTAAGTATGTTATTGAAAGGGTGCTCGTGTGTAAGTTATGGAAAACCACAATAAGCAACAGTTTACACTGGCCTCTTAAGAGACACACTGTGTGCACAGCCTGTGCAGAAATGTTTCAAGAACAAGTGCTAAAGTAAGGTTGCGAAAGGCTGGGCAGATGGCTTAGTTGATCGAGTACCTGCCATGTGAGCTTCAGAGCATGGTTTCCATGACAAAACTAGTCGTCTGTGGTGGCTGCCCATGTGCCTGCACATACCTGTGCACACATACCTGCAAACATGCATATATGGTTGCATACACACGGAGCACAGACACATGCATGTACAAATAACTAAAAGTGTAGAATTCGTCTGAATTCAGTCAACGAATGGATTAATGTGGTTTGCAGAGTAAACAGAAAATAACGTATGTTCTCCTATGCACATAAGTATCACACACCTTGTTCTATAGATCAAATCTGTGCTCTGTTTGATGGTTACAAACGTGGCCTCCGAGGAGGGTTTGGTGAACTCATCTTCTACGGGTCATGCATATAACAATGATAACCTAATTCATCATTCATACTGTATTACACAGTATTTTACATTAAACTGAAAAATTAAACTTTTTGTAAACACCATAAATTGCATATTAGAATATCATGTACCGGATGAATAAACATATTTGCATAATGACAGGTTTAATTTTGTTTACTCTGTTAGTATCTATTCTTGAAAACTAGGCCCCGAATTTCTCTATTTATGCTCCTAAATCCAGAATAGTCTAAAATGTCATTTTTATTATTCCTTATATTGGAGTGTTGAAAATTAAAAGCATTCATCAGAAAACTGCTGTCTGCAAAATGTATTGCCCAATATTGAATGTAAATATTAAATTTAAATATTTTAAAATTAAATTATAATTTAATTTATAATTGTAGGAACAGCATACAATTATAAATTGGGGCTATGTGGGTGGACAGTTCTGCTTTATGGCAGAGATATGCTCACTAACATCACTTTAAGAGCTGCAAGCTAAAAGTCTTCAGAACAAGGGAACAGAAAAGTGACTGCAAAGAAACTTTTCATTTTTATTATTGCTTATTTATTATTGCTCAACACTTTAGGTCATTGCATAATTACTGGAAACTATATAAAAATGTGGCCATACTAAATTTTCTAAGATTTTCATGTGTACTCAGGAAAATGAAAAGCAACTGAGTTTTTGAATAATCTCTATAAATAAGCACAAAAGAAGGGAGGAATAATATGAATGCAATACCTGTACTCTCAGGTACAAAATATAAATGCACAACAGATTGTCTTAAAAATAGGCTCTGCAAGGCATAATAATGCCTAAGTCCTAAATTTTAGTTAAAAAAGTGAAAGCACATCGAGAGACTTAATAATCCAGTTAAAAACCTTCTATGCAGAATTTTGATTTATATAAATTTTGCATATGCTGGAAGCTTTAATTTGTAATTAAGGACTTGCTTAATTTTCAGCGTCTTTGGTTTACGCAGACAAGGTCTCAGACAGCCCGGGGGCCGCCTTGAACTGTCCATGCCATTGAAAATGACTGCAAGCTCCCTACCCTCTTGCCTCTACCCGCCAAGCACTGTGATGACGGGAAAGGGCTTCTCTGCTTAATGTACGACTCTGTCTTTAATGTGCAGCACATTGCACGCATTGCACACTCACTGTCTGAGTGTGTGACTATGTCTTTAATGTGTAGCACACTCCATGCACTACACTATTTTATCTGAACCCCCAAACACTAGCTTTCCAATTCAATCAATGCATTCTGCCTCTTTCAGTGCCTGCTCAAATCTTCCTTGCCATTTATGCTGGCAAGTCTCCAGACACAAACGATCCCTCTGGAACTGCATGGGGCTACGTGATGCCATATGACATGGGTACTGCCTTCTTGTAGCTTTGCCTTTTGTCCTTAAGAGGATTGTCTGAGTTGTCTCTTGCTTTATCAACATCTCAATGTCTTCTCTTCTCAGGCCTCGGCTCTATTATCTGGCACAAGACTCTGGCCGGGATTTGTAATCAGGGTTCTTTGGGCTGATAAAAACTACGTGTCACGGATGACAGATAGACCTCATACTGTCGCCAGTGCTGAGTAGCGGTTAGCAGATGCAAAACCTTCTAGGTGTCACCTAAACATCTGTATTTCTAGATTCAAATGAGAGAGTTGAAAATTTGGTAGCTCTGGCATACTATGTGCCTTCCTGGATACAACAGGCTAAGGACAAGTGGTGACTCCCCACAGCTGGCACTGTGTTCTAACTTCATTTACAGTACTACCTCACTGCCATTATAAAAGGAAACCACATTAAACCACAACAGAGGCATAGCTATCTGCATTCAGACTTCTGTGCAATGCCAGCTGACAATGCAAGCAAGACAGGGGGCACTGGATGTTTCCTGGCCTGTATTTCCCCTTTCAGTATGGCTTTGTATTAACATGCAAAATGGAATAACACAAGGTCTGTGTAGCTTTGGGGTCTCCTGCAGTGTGACAATATTTTGTTTGTGTTCTAACAAGTAAAGCTTGCCTGAAGATCAGAGAAGCAGAGTGGTCAGTCTCTAGAGTTCTTATCTCGGCCAATGCTCAGACCAAAGGGGCTATTCTGTTCTCAGACTGCGTCCTCAGACTGCATCATCAAACTGACTGCATCCTCTGACTGACAGTTTCAGACTCCTGTGTTAGACTGCAATGAACTCTTGTCTCCTCCTGCCTTAAGTTCCCAGCCACATCACTCTTGTCTCCACCTCCCTGGTGCTGGGATTAAAGGCTTGGGATCCCAAGTGCTGGGACCACCATTGTGTGAGCTCTGTTTCTCTTTTAGACTGGATCAAACTAAACTAACAGAGATCCATTTGCCTCTGACTCCTGAATCTGGGGATTAAAGGTGTGTGTGCCACCACTGGCTGGCCTCTAGGGGTTCATCTTTGCACTCTGATCTTCAGGCAAGTTTTATTTGTTAGATTACATACAAAATGTCACCACACTGTAGTTTGGTTCTTTTTTGCCATTTTGCATTGGTTCAGCTCATACTCCCATTTCTCATTTCCAAAGCACAAGTCATCCTAGGCAGTTTGCGTTTGAATATTAAGTAAGGTTAAAAAAAAATCCCTGTTTGACAGGAGTTAATCTCTCACACAGGATCTCCTCAGCACCAGGGTTTGTATTTGCCCAGTTTCTTGGAACCCATGAATGAACACCATGTATCATTGGCTTAACACTTGCTAAATGTGTACAATGTATCTGACATTCCTCTAGTCAATTCATATCTATATTAAGTATAGATATAAGTAAAGATAATATAGATACCCATACAAATATAAATATATAGGCAAAACATGCCTATCCCTGCTCTAATATGCATCTATATTGATAGGATAATAAATGAACACTAAAAATCAAATACAATCATGGGCTATGGGACATTTTGACCAATGATAGACTAGATACACAGCTGCGATCCTATTCTTTCATCTCACCTAGTGATTTTGCAACTATTTTATCTGGTCTAAGTACACACTACACTGCCTTCACAATGATGAAACGACGTAATAACACATTCCACAGACCATATCCTACTTCTTTACCGATGCATGATTGTGTATAACACTGGGATTTTCCAAAGTTACATGATCTACATTGTTCCTAAAGACTGTGAAGAAGAGGTTGCTGAGCTGCAGGGAACAAAGGCAGGAAGCAGGAAAGCTGTCACGTGGTCCCCTAGGTCAGGTGAGGGAGGTGATGATGAGGACTAAATGTAGTACTTGCAGAGGGCGTGAGCTGGTCAGATTATGGACAGCTTAAAGATGGCCAGCTTTGATGGCTGGAATGCAATAGAAGCAAGAGAAAAGAATGCATAATTACTCTCATGGTTTGCCTATGAAAGTGATCAGATAGTGGTAAAGTAACCACCAGATGCTAGAACCTTGGAAGAGTATCGAGATTGTAGAAGGAGGGTGGGGAAATGAGAGTTAACTTTTCGACTTAATAAGCTTTAACTGCCCAAAGAACACACACACACACATCTTTGAACAGGTAACTTATGTATAAAAAGTTTAGCAGAGAGGTTGAGACTAAATAATTGACCAATATATAAGGAGTTTAAGGCCATGCAATTGGTTTGAGATCATCAGGACTTCAATGTAAAACAATAAGAAGAGGCAAGAGGTTTGAGGATTTAACCTTGGTTACAAAATATCAAGTGGCCACACCTAGAATAAGGATCATTAAAGGAAATAATGATTGTCTAGAACACCAGGGGAAACCAGAGATGTGGCCTCCATGCCAAAGATTAGCTTCATCTTTTAATATGTGGTAGAGGAAACTCATTTACCAAATGTTGTAAGCTTTTAGAGCAACAGTGTTTCAGGTATGGAAGGACCTTGGCAATAATATTTTTGCAAGTCTTGTACTTTATAGAAATAAAGAATGAGCCACAGAGAACTTAATGACTCAATGTCATTGTAATTGGTTTTAGTTGATGATGGATGATATATTCCGTTGGAAAGATGACAGGCTGGATTGGAGTGTGCCTCCCATCATGCAATTGGAACTGTTACCTGTCATTCCTATCTCTGAGCAGGAAAAGAAGGGACTGGAAACACTCATGGGCATTACTTTTGAACCTTGATATACCAAGGCAAGCTACTCTGTATCTTGATGTTCGGAGGATACAATTTCACACACTTTGCCAGCTGCTAACTGGGAGGCAAGTGTTCTATTCATTATTCACACTTTTAATAATTGGTGAATGAAGTGAACAATATTTAACAAGTATGTTATGTATACAAAACTATGTAGTTGGATCTTTTTCAAAACCAAAAATCAATATATCCTAAAGCAATGTGGTGGTTGATTGCTTTTGGCTTTTTTTTTTCTATGATTGAATGGAACTCAGGTATTTATAAATGATAGGTAAATGTTCTACCCATCGGCCACACCTCCAATCCCAACGTGTTTCTTCATAGAGCTCAGGGGTATATTGTACCATTAGTATAAGGTTTGGTATCCCGTTAATATTTGTTGAGCAAGTGAGTGAAAGCCTATCTGCTGGTCCTTACTAGGAAATCATCAGTAGGATCAAATATCCACCCTGCAAGGATATAAGGATTTTCTTCTAAATGTCAAATTAAGGATTTATATTCATGCAAAAGATTCAGAGTTGAACACCTCTTGTAAAACTAAGAATTCTGCTTTCAAGTACTGTCCATCCCATCATACAATACCTTGTGGAAATCCCTTTCTGTTCTCTCATAGCATATACCAAAAGTGTCTAAGTGTCTGTGTGCTTAGATAACAAGAGGGAATGGTCATGATGGAAACTGTGAGTACATTTGGGGGCATGTCATAAATTTCTTTTCCACGGCTGTACTAAAAACACAAACATTTTTTAGTTATGACAGATAAACCCTTCTCTTTTATACAGGGGCAATGCATTCAAAAGCAAAGTTATAACGTCTATAATCCGAGCCTGAAGATCAAGCAAATATCTTTAAAAAATTAAAACATCTGGGATGCTAAAAATAAAGGAGAGTATAGATTATATACATATAGGTATGTATGTATGTGTGGACACACATATTTGCCTCTTTATTAAAAACATGTGCTTACAGAACTTTAGGCCAGATCATAAGTTTTATCTGCCATCGTATGGCTTTAGTTTGATTAAAACTAGCCAGTCCTAGTGTGTGGTTTGTTTTGTTACATATTCCTATCTAGAAGTGGGAATTCCCTCAGGGACTGTGAAAAATAACTGATATAATGATTCTTGTACAGCTTAGAGAGGGTGGGACGGGGACAAAAACTTGATAGGAACCTAAAAATTCACTATATAATGATAATGATCAGATATAATTGGTATAATTGGTCCATGGGGCTTACATTTTATAGTTTAATTCAGAACTTTACACCAAACAAGTTCCCAGAATGGGAAAATACCGTGACAGAATCCTATGATTTTAAATATAGCGGGCAGCTGGGACAAGTGTGAAAGCGTGTGCTGACGTGAGGGATGTGTGCAGAGGGCCTTCAGCTGCGAGTGTTTTTGGTAAATATCTGCAAATATTATAGAGCACATACCACGGGGGAAAATATTGCACGCTGCTAGACTCCTGCCGTGGAATGAATAAATTCCATGGGGGATCTCTAAAGTAATTCTCCCAGACAGTGTATGAAGTTCACCTAAAGAAAAGATCTTTGCTAACACTGATTTCTTTTTCTTTAATTTGGGACATCAAAAATTGAATTTAGCCTCAATATTGGATCATATTCTAGGTGGCCTTCAGGGGAAAAAAGAAATGGTTTTACTTCTGTTTTTCTTGGTGACAAAGAAAATTTCAAACTTCATGCAAGACCTGTACTAAGTATAGTAGATTGGGTCACAACACAACACAAATCAACTCTCTACAACACTTTAGCCCAGAAGATATACTCACTGCTCTATTATTTTGATAGCTGTTGAAGACAGGGTCTTAAATTTTTGTCCATGGCGATAGAATGTATACACCTACATATCTGTTGTTATCTACACCTGCGCATCCTCTCACCACTAGAGAGTTCTTTATAGAACTCTTGGCATTTTAAAAAGAAAACTGTTGCAAAATTCCTCCTATCTGTTGATATCACGGGAAGATGAGCCACAAGTCAGTATCCTTAGTTTACAAACTCAATTGTGTGTTCACAGGAGATTCACTGCCTAGGTACCCTGGTTAGGTAGTGTATTGAGTCAATACTCATGCATACCAGACAAACTGCCATTCGGAAGCCAACTGTCAGCCATTTTGAAAAATTCTGAGTGTCAAAAGACTAAATGTTGAATAGATAGATGTTCAGAGCGGACCTTGAGCAAAAAGAAGAACACTTTACCTTTACAATGCTATACAGAGAGGTAGGTAAATGAAAGACTGACAACTCATACTTCCGCCAATGGTTCTTCAAGTTTACCAAGCAGTGGTTTATAGAAAACGATCTACTTGATAGATGGTGTAAATGCTAACCATCGTGTTGCTTTGAGGGACTCAGATACATTTAATTTTTAATTTCTTCTTTATTCCATCATGCTGCTTGCTCTACAGAGATTGTATGTGTGTGTGTTTCCACGTTAGTGAAAGGAAGCTTTATTGTGCTCTGAAACGAGAACTCTGTAACTAGAGAAATGAGAAGTCACTGTTGTCTTAAAGGAAGGGAAGTATCTGAAATACAATAAAAATGGTTGCTGTTCAGTTGCCTTAGATAAAGTGATGGTGATGGCAGCGAGTTGTGTGTACACATATGCACATGCACAAAAGCCAGGCAGAAACTAGATGCACATCCGGTGAGGTGATTTGCCACTTGAGAGGGAATAAAGAATCTAGCAATATCCAGATGTGATCCTTTTGTCCCCAAGGACATCGCTCTCCAGGGGAAAGGAAGTGAGCACTTCTCTCCTGTGGTGAAATCACAGCCAAGGACCAAAGCTGATCCTTTGTTCTACTTCACTCTGAGTGCTTTACACGGAGAAGAGGCCCAATTAATGCTCACGGAATTGAATTTATTGAATTGCACCGAAGGAAAAAGGGGACTCGTGGGACTGAGAGCCGTCAAGAGCATATTGCAAGAAGGTCCGGTGCAAGGAGAGAATGGAGTTTTAAATCTCTGGATTTGTCTGTGAGGACCTGGAGATGTATGTATCTTGAATGGGAAACAAACAACAAACAAACATATTGGAACTGCTGAGCATGTCGTATTGTCAACGGCACTCTTCGGAGCATTTATATACAGTATGTGAAAGAATATATGAATTTATAACTACCGGATGCTAAACTTGGAGCTGAATTTTGTTTGGTTTTCTTTAGAATTTTTATAAACTTTTGAATGATGCAAATCAGGCAGACTAATAGAAAATAACCGTCCTCCATTGGTTATGGCTCCAAGTGGGAAGATCATTCATTAAACTTGAAATTTAAGTTTTTTGGTTTTGAATGTGAATCAATATAAGAATTTTTTGTCACTTAGAAAATATTTTTTAAAATGTTTTTTATGAATCAATTAAGAATTAAGGTCTTCCTCAAAATTTGAGGATAAACTCAAATTTGGGTAATGATGGTATATGAAAATTTTCAATACAGAAATGTTTTCATAAACTTATCAATGTATGAAAAAATCTCAGTGCTAAATTAGTCACAGTAATACCAATACAAAATTAATTGTGAAATTTTCCTAAAAGTAAGAATGAGTACAGTAGGAAAAAGAAATGATGTTTGATTTCCAATAATAAAATATTCAGGGTGGTTGCTTTGCTTTTGTTAGGAATCCACATTTTTAAAAATTTAAAAATGAAACAAAAATGGTTTAAAAAACATTTAATTCCATACTGTGTGAACATTCAACAAAATAGCTTTATTTTTATGGCTCTCCAAGACTGTAGCAGCTAACTTAAATACTACTTCTCTTTCACAGATTATATTTTAACACAAGTCAGACAGTACCGTAAAGCTATATTTATCAGGGACTAACTCTTTCCCATTTTCTCTTCTCAATGAAGTCGGTTTTCATAAAGTGGATAATGGTGCTTTATTTGGCCTTAGCAGCCAATGGTAAATATTAAACGTCTAACATCCTCACACCAACAACTGCATCCGTAGACTGACTTGCTGGTGAATCATATATAGCTCCTAGGATGCTCTAATATAGCATCCACTTCAGAGAGTGTTTTGATAATAAACAGGTGCATAAAGGAAAAGCTAGTCCTTTCCTCCTTTTTGTGATGAGAGCAGATTGATTTACTGATGAAAAAGTTCAAAGCAGAAAAAGAAAAAGAAGGGGGAAATGAATAAATGCCATGATTGGGAAAATGCCTCAAGCCTCATGAAGTAGATCTCAGGGATAGGTCTTTGAAGGTTACACCTGACTCATAGCTCCTGCAGTGCTCTCTGCTTCCCCGTCCACCGTGATGTGAGCAGCTTCTACCGCATGCTTCTACCACCAGGAACCAAGCTGCTCCACCAGCCTCCCCGCGCTATGGTGCACAGAATTCATCTGAGACGGTTTCCAAACACATCCTTTCTTCCTTAAACCGTTTCGGTCATGTATCATGGTCCGCAGACCACAAGTGACTAACAATAGGGGTTGTGAGGATGTGAAGAGCTGTACAAGGTGGGTAAAAGGCATAGGAATTCCCAGAAGATTTCTAGGAAATATGTCTTGTCCAGTGTGAAGACTTACTGTGGTTTTCTGGTAGGGGAGACTAAAATTTGGAACCCGTCCTACAACATGCCCATACCCAAGTCTTGCCACCTGGGCAGAGTCCTCTGAGATCCATTAGAATGTAGCTGTATGGAGGATGAAGGGATGCAGCTCCCAGGCTAGTAAAGGACTGGGAAGTTACTGTCTGGAGAGAACTGTATTGCAGAAAACCTAACCTAGCTATCATGGCAACAACATCATCAACAGCAAAAGGGATCCCGAAGCCATAAGCCCTTGTCCTCCTCTCTCTCAAAATACATCCTTGCATTTCATGAACTGTAAAGACACGGGCCTCCCTTTATACCTTGTCCAGTTCTTTATTCTTTGTCTATGTACAGTGAACATGGTTCTTGGTCCCAGAGCCCTTTAATATTGTCCCATCTGACTTTGAAATGCATCTTGGGAAAGTTTGAGCTGGCATATTCCAAGATGAAAAGCAGAAGCTAACTTTTAAGTATCAGGAATAGTAGCGTGTTTTTGAGAACGTTGTGCTCAACTTCAGCAAAACTTTTCAGTTCTTCGACATCTTTGTGTGACATATCAGAATGATGAATTTTAATTTTAAAAGGGATCATGATGGGCTTATTCAACACTTTCATTTTATAGGCAATGAAATGGAGGTCTAGAGGGATTAAGTGACTCGCCTAAGGTCATTTTCATAAAAATGAAAAAAAAGTTGAACTAATTCTTTAGCTTTTAGATTGGAAGGAATAAAAAGTCTATTTCTTTCTTCACTTCTTAACACATCACTCCCCACTCCCACCAAGCTCAAGGCTAGCTCTCTTCTAGGGATGTCTATGTTCTCCTAATGCAGAACTTGACAGTCAATAGAGAGAGTGGCCATCAAAAGGTACACTTTTAAAACTTAATGCTTAATCTAGTAGGGGTGATAGTAAAGAAAACAGAGTATGTGGTGTGAGGAGCCAGAAACTGAGTCTGCAAATTAAAATAACTCTTTTCTATTAAGCACCCCACAACGACATAAAAGAAATTTGGGTGTGTGAGAGGTGTTTTCCAATGAGACCCAGAGGAATGGAGGTGGGCCTAGAAAAGGTGGGGAGGACACACACACACACACACATGCATGTATGCAAGCATGTACACACACAGACACACAGACACACACACACATATTTGATCAGGATTCCAAGAATGCAGCTCAGGGATGGAATATTTACCTGCTACATGTGATTCCGAGAACCAAAAAGAAAAAAAGAGAAAATGAGAGAGAAGGGTGCACAGTAGGGTGGGGAGGGGATGGCTTGGGAGTTGTTTCATCAGTGGGTGAGACCTTATCTTTGTATATGACTGTGTGCTAAATAAATTTTGTTAAATAATAGTTAACAGGAGTTAGATAATTTAGATTCCTGACTATTCTGTTTAGAGTATGACCTAATCCTTGAAAGATGTTTAAATTTATACAAATAGTATATTTTGAGCAAAATACAGATTTTGTTTAGGATCTTTCTAAAAGAAAAAACTGACAACGGATGCACTCTTATAAAATGAAACCACACTGTCTCCACTAACAGGAATGAAATCTAATGCAGTTAATAAACACTTATTAATGTAGCATGATAACTTCTTAAGCCCAGAACACTGCTTATTAGAAGGAAATGAATGCATTTTCAGGAGTTACGTTCCAGGTGAAGCTGCGAAGAGTCCCACACAATATTCTTGAATAAACAAACAGCTCCTGTGGACTGACTTGCTAAAAGGAGACATCAATTGAAACAAGTGATTAAAGTTGACAATAGAATTGTACAAATGACCCTAATTAATGAATTTTCTAATCCCTTTCATGTTTATGGCCATTATTCCTTAACACACCATGTGAATGAATATGCACGTCTTGCCACCGGTGACACCCTTAACAGGATGCAAATGATGTCCAGGGACCTATTCTGTGACATCTGTGAGTTGACATCATTCTATCTTAAACCAGAGAAGGTCTAATTCTCCCCCAACGCCCTAACAACCCCCTCCCTTTTTAACTGCCACCGACTTGGAGATCGCTCACCTAGAAAAATCTCCAGTCAGATGCCAGATAAAACTATCCATTTTACAAGGCATCAAATCTTCTGCAGCTTTGGATTAAGGGTTCTGACCTTAAAAAAAACCCTGCTACTTCCAAACACCCCTCCTCTTTGTAAACACAGTAAACCGATGGCTATTTTGCTCATGCTCCCTGACAGGAGCAAGATAATGTCACTCTTCAAATAAGTTCTTATTGGTTGCTTTTTGATGGATTTATCAGCTGCCAGCAAATACTGGATTATTATTTTGGTGAAACCAGCCATGGCAGGCCTATAGATAGGAATACCTCTGTGTGGAGTCTGTGCATTCCAGGTAGGTCTCCATGGCACACAAATCTGAAGGAATTAGAACTACCTCAATGCTTTCATCTGTCTCAGTTCTTAGAGATTTAGGGCACAAAGTGCTTGCTATCTTATAGCATAGTGACCAAAGCATCTATGGGTTTAGCTTAAAAGGTGTTATTGCTATCTCATTAGTAAACTGATAACAGTGTTTCTGACTCATATTCCACTCACTAATTAATACCAATTCCTTATCATGAAACTTTAAAATTCAGCACCGTTGGTACTTTCTTCACAAAGAATAAATGACCTTTCTCTGTTACCTGGAAGATGACTCTCTTTTCTTAGTAAGTTCTCAGGAATGTGGAGCACATGAAGCCACCCGAGCCTTTTTCTTCTTTATTCAAAATTTGATGTCTTTATGCCTGATGCTTGCTTGTTGGCATTTACATGGGCATTTAAAATGTTTTGCTGGGCTGGCAAAATGGCTTCAGATGGTAAAGACACTTGCTGTCGAAAATGACAATCTGAGTTGAGTCCTCAAACAAACGAATGTTGGGAGAAGACCTACTCCTGCAATTTGACCTTCATACATGCATTGTGTGCGACAGTCAGACATGCACAAATGCACACATGTGTGCACACATACATTCCTGCACACGTGTGTGCCCACACACATACGTGTATCACCCATAGTGGCTAAATGCATTTTAAATATGTTTGCTACAGTTTTAGTACTCTTCAACATGCTTTATTCAAAGTTGGGGGGGGTTATAACTATAAAGTAGTTCAGAAGTCGTAGAGAAAAGTGTTGAGAACTGTGTGACATTGCTTTGTGTTGTTACACCTTTTAGATTATACCTATACTATCTTCTTTTGATCAGAATTTATAGAACATAGAACAAATGAAACATAGAAACAAATTCAAATATTAGCCAATTCCCTTATTTCATAGTCACAAGAGCATGCCACTTGTGATAAGTAATTAATTAAGGCACAAATATGGCAGAATTCTATTCTATGAAGATGATGAAACGGAAGCAAAAATTGTTGCAATCACTGATACTCATTTGGAATCTACAGACTCTCAACAGGTCCTAGGGGGAACGGGGGCAGAGTGAGGGAGAGACGGATAATGCTTACCTTCATATTTTAACAAATGTGTCTTGTCTGTACAGTAATTCATTAGATGTATTACTGTAAGTGTATTACTATCATATCAGATTATTATGTAGATTTTAATGTAAAATATATGCTCTATTCAGTACTATTTCATAGGTGCAGTTTTTTTGTGGGTGGAACAATATGAAAGAAGTCCAGAGTACAGCTTAATGAGCAGGATCACACTTGTTCTACACATCTGCTTAGAGTTACATAGAAGGTAGACATTAATTCTGACATCCATAGAACATCTTACTTTATCATTGAAATTCCTTTTTATTCAGTCTCTTTCATTTAATCATGCTTCGATGTATTTATAACAAATGAGAATACATATAAACCTTCCAGAACATCCTGGGAATACTGAATCATATTAATGACACTCTTAATGTCATTTATTTGACATGGGATCTGATTATGCCATTAAAGATCTTGTTCCTCTGATACTCACACAGGGATCAGAAATAACTGAATTGGAGAAACATCCCAGAAACTAGGAATAGTTATTTTTAAATTCAATGGCAGAATTCACACATTTAAATGGTACCATTCACAGTTTCTCCTCTTCAGGAATGTTAAATCTTGTTTGAGAGGAAATTCATACATCCTCTGTAAATTAGAAAACAATTTGGAAGCGGTCTATAACATTTGAAGACTGTCGCAGACTGTATGTGTGTCATTCTGAGTCAATTCAAAACCAGTAGAAAAATCACCCTGGGCTGGTGTTAGCTGAGGCACACCTCTCCATAGGGGTGAAAGTTGGGCTCCGTGTTCAAGATGTGTAAGATGGTCAGTACAGAGTAAAGAGAGAAGGGAGGAGGAACCAGAGCAAAGGTGAATGAGAACATGTCAGGAAGCAAAACTGACCAGAAGAGCTGACAAGAGGTAAAAATGCAGAGAGGTATGATTCTAGCCTTATAAATTAATAGTAGTAGATTCTTTAAAAAGATCCATGGCCTCACTAGCCCCTGAATATAAATATATTTATAATTATATATAACATACACACACATATATATACACACACACACATATATATATATAGAACTTCCTGAGTCTGTTTTTGTTGGTGGTAAGCATATGATTTCAGAGCAGTCCACCCTCTACTGGACATGAATTCCCTCCTGTTGAGTGGATGGTAAGTCCAATTAGACAGCTGTTGGTTGACACCGACATGCGAGTACCACTTACTGCATCTTTGTGCATATTTTGCCACTCTGGTAATTGTGGTTCATAGGTGTTACAGCTGGATAGGACTGTTTAATTGCTTCTCTCCCTTGGCAGCCTGTATAGAGTTTGCTGAAACCTGGAGGCTAGACTGTAGGAAAGAGGCTTCCAGGTCAGATCCTGCTCCAAGTAGCCAAGTCCTGAGTCCCAAGTGCGAGGTGTCTTCAGTGATAAGGGGACACCCTCAATTCCCAAGAGGCAACCAAGGGTTATATTGATAATCTCTGTTGTTTTAGAAGTCAACTGGACTATTCCAACCAATCATTTGAAAGGAAGTTTCTTGTGTCTGTACTGGGTTTTTGTTATAATATGGTTTTTGTGGGGAACATTGTCAGCCAAAGGGATTTATCATTCTTTAATATATGCATATAAGTATTGTGTACAATTTTAGTTAATATAAAATTATGTTATTCATTGCTAGACCAGCAAAATTCCTTAACATAGTCTAAATTGTATGCTTCTACCTACATATAAGTGTAACTACCACCCCTTGTCAAAGAAGCCATCTCAGGAAAGCAACACAGAAAACCATCACAAACAGGACACAATTCAGAGATCATATATTAGGGCAGGCCAGCTCCAAGAGATACACCTACATCACAGATCCTGTATCTATGGCTCAAGGAACACTGCGGAAGAGGGGCAAACAGATTATAAAAGCCAAAATACCAGGACATCAGCTTTGAAACAATATTTCTTAGAAATGGCTGTGTAAACAAGACCAAAACAGTGGAAATACCAATGAACATGCTAATATAGAAGGGGAAAAATTTCAATGGGTCCCACCCTTAGACAAAGAATGATAGGCATTCTTTGATTTCTTGGAGGGATGAGCTCCCTGGTTGGTTGTCCAGTAGACGGTGGACAGCTCTGAAATCATACACTTACCACCAACAAAAACAGACTCAGGAAGTTCTATATATATGCATATATGTGTGTGTATGTTATATATAATTATAAATATATTTATATTCATGGTGTGTGCATTTGTGTGCGTGTAACAACACTAATCAAAGAAACAGTCTGGGAGAAATGGAGGAATCCTGGGAGGGTCTGCAGGTAGGAAATGGGTAAAGGACAGTGATGTAATTCTATTTTAATAAAAAAACTTATCAAAAATATCATAATCAGTGGCCTGGGGAGACAAAATGGCAAAGCGTTATAGGCAGAAGAATAATGGAAGAATCCTAAAATGGGTTCCATTCACACAGGCCTTAGTGTTGACCCAGAATTTTAAATTTATCCTAACATTCATAAAGAAGGTGATATAGATCCTTAACAAAGGGAAAATGTGGTAATATGACATAAAATCATCATGAAATAGAGAGGAGACTCGTAATAAGTAGGTGGTCAACTATCGAAAATAAGTTGATGAGGGTCAGGGATAAGATAAAAGAGTGGGAAGGACACCATTACCAGTATCATGAAGCACATGTTCTAATGCTTGGTGGCTATGGGGGAGGGAGGAAGAGAGGGAAAGAGGAAGAGAAGGGAGGGAGAGGTGAGGGGAGGGGAGACGGAGATAGAAGGCTATGCAAGGTAACCTGGAATGTAGTTCAGTGGTAGAGCATTTCCCTAGCATCCTCGAGGCTCTGGGTTTGATTCATTGAGAGCATCTCTAAAGATGTTTTAGAATCTATTTAAAATATATAAAAATTTATGACAGGCTTGCTGTTTAGGGGAACAGGCAAACGGCTAATGAAATTAGAAAGGGCCTTAGCCCAATTGGTGCGGCTATAACCAAGTGCAAAGATTGGGTAACATAAAATAAATGGAAACTCGTGAGAATGTTCTGGTGGCTGGCCCATCTAAGACCATGTGATGTCACGTACTGAAAGTGCTTTATGCTCCCAAGATGGCACCGTGAGTGCACAGAAAGTCAGGAAGTCAGAGTTCACCATGTCATATTGTCTTGCGAGAAGAACATCAGGCCGTTGAGCTCTTAAACTGTCTTATTGGCAACCCCTGAGCTTAGGAAGGGTTACAGGTACAGGACAGGATACAAGGAAGTCATCTTTCATCAACCAATGTGACTGAATCTGACTTCACAAACTTGACCACATGCTTGCCCATAAGTAGTTGTAAATAAATTCAGATTCTGGATTTGAAAATAAAGTGCTGCATGAATAACGGTAGAAGATGCTAACACCGACGGCAAGAACAGATCAGCACTCTGAAAATTTTGCAGAGAAATTGGCAAATAGTAACTCCAGAGATTCTTTGTGGAAAGAACTGGGGGGGAAGGAAAACAAGCGATATAAAGCAGTAGAAGAAATGTGGCTGGAGGGGTAAGGGGATGCTCAAAGCAAGTGACGACCAGAGAAGCAGGACACTGACGCAGTGAAGACGGAGCAGCTCAGTATTAGTCGAATCTCAAATTTAGGGACCTATATTTGCTCTGCAGGGACCATAATAAATGAATTAGATTGAAAGTGTTTACTGGGGAGGGGATTATTTTTGGCAAAATTTATTCAGCTAAGGTGGCAAGATTTCAGTTTCTTTAAAGGCACTATCCTCCTATGAGGGAATGAGTAGCTGGCTCACTTCTGTTTGTTTCTTCCTGGAATTTAGCAGTTCAGCTGAACTAATTTAAGTTTTTGAGCCCATGAACAGCTGCAACTTTGTATTTAAATTTCATCTGCCGTCTGTCCTACTTAATGTTCCAGTAACAATCCATCTTACTTCCAAGCCTGACAATTTCACGAGGGTATTGACCACCCACAGAGAGTGTGCCTTCAAAAAGGAAAGCCCTTTAAGAGCCGTGTTGAGTGAAGCAAAATGCTGAGATTGGAGTCAATACTGTTAGAAGGGGAACTGGGCTGAGAGTGCAGTGACTCAGAAGAATTAGTTCCATTATTTTTTACTGATGCTCCAGGAAAGCAATAGCATCCAGGAAAACAATAGAATTCAGGGCAGTGTGATGGTCATTGGGATGGGAGGCGCTATAGCTAAGCACCTGCCCCTCCCCACAGTAACAGCAGTTAAACACCTGGCAATGGAAACGCCACCAGCCTTGAGGGACTGAATATTTTCTAGGTAAGTGTGAGTTCCTTTGTATGAGAATAACAGACGAGGCTGTATTCTACTTGGGTTATAAGTATTCTAATAATAGAGTGGGGCACATTTTAGTCTGACACATTAGAATGAGCATCATGAGCTTAATAATCTGATATGCAAAATAAAAAAGCCCACAATGAATATTGACGTTTAGAAACTTTTTAATAGTAGTAAAAATACTGCATATTAGCCCAAGACTCTAATAGCTCTGTTTTCCTAATTTTTGACACTTAGCGACTTTGCATAGAAGTAGTCTGAAAAAAACCTGATTGCTATTCAGAGATATTTCAGAATCGGGACAGTGCTCCTTCACATTAAATCTGTCTCTGAAGTGACCCATATCTGGCCATCAAGTAACCTGTATCAGGTAGTACCACATGTTCACATTCAACCCCAGCATGCACCCTCTGGGCTGATAACTATAATGTGACAATTCTGATAATTAAACCACCTAAAGTCAGTGGCTGGTGTCTTGCATTAATTCAAAACAGCTTAAGGTGAAATAGCGTAGTATTCAATTACTGCAGACGTGGCTATATATGCTTTCAACCATGTTGGCGGGGCCATGTCTGGGTACACTAAATGCGATACCTGGCAAAAATTGTAATTTACATAAATATTGGGGGCAGTTGATGGGTTGCAATCTACCCACGAGTTCCTCTGACGAAGCTCCTTGATTAGCAAAGCTGAGTAGGTCAAAAGATGACATTTTCCAATCAACCGAACGTTCACAGAAAATTTTTTCCTATATCTTTCATTAAGAGTCAGTGGAATTCAGATTGTTGGACTCATAAAGAAAATCCCAATTAATTACAATAATGAAGAATAAAAAAATAAAAGCAGATTACCTTTATACCAGAGCATAATTGTAACATTTATATGAATAGGTTTCGTGACAGTTTCACCATTCTTCCTAACATGTTTCCAGAAGGAAAAAAAAGAGAGAGAGAAACTACAATGTGAAACACAATTCCAGTGGTTACAGTTTTATGCCATTTTTCTTTTTCAAAACCAGAGAAGTCAGGAAGAATACGAACCTTAGGGAAAATGTTCTAATTATTGCTTATTCAATTAAGTTTTCCGAAATTTTCTCCATTAGCATTGCTGCTGTAATTAAATAGGAGTGACTGAATACCAGAAAAATACCTTCAAATCCATATGCTACCTAATATCTCATGATGACTTTGTGTGTCTACTGAAGTGGTTTTGAGATGCCCAGAGAGATGAGCAAGGATTATGTCTGTGATGGTGCTTTGGGCAGAGAATATCATGTGTGTTGATGGACCAAGTAAGAAAGACCTTCTCTTGTCAGTATATGTGTGTGAGGACCTGGATGTAACAAGAAGCATTGGGTTGTTGAATGTCCTATGGTTGAATTTGGCCAACAATCTCTTCCTGCTCTTAGATGTTGTTGCTCCTGGAATTTAGACCACAGCATCTGTACAACCCTCCAACTTAGACAGGATTGCATCACTACTTCCCTGAAGATTTTCCAGTCTTCAGATGACAAACTATGGGATCCCAGGCCTCCTTAATCTGAAGTCAGTTTCTGTAATATGTCCTTGTACTATCCACACATATTCTGGAGAATCTGTAACACTACAGAGGATGGTTCAAATCTGACTTGAATTTATCTTTTTCATGAACTATATAAGAATTTGTGGACAAGCTTTTATCAGTGAGCATCTGATAACTGTCAAACTCAAATAGGATAATTTTTTTTAACATCAGAGTCTTACTATGTGCTGTAGGAAATCCTACGGCCAGTAGTTACCCGCTCACTGCGGCGTGGCCTCTTAAACCATTTATGTCGATGTAAAGCATGCGTCCACCCTCTTTTCTGGCTGCAGGATTTGGTTTTTGTTCTCTGTTCCAGCAGAGGATTCTGATTTGTGAGTCTATCCCTAAATAAATAACCCTCCATTATTCTCAATTATGAGCTAGTGTGGGATTTCTTTGAAGCATCCTTCTTCAACTATGCAGCCTGACTACATAGAATTCCCTATGTAGACTAGGCTGGCTTCAAACTCATGGAGATCCACTTGTTTCTGTCTCTCAGGTGCTGAAATTAAGACATGTGACAGCTACCATGACTAGTTGTATTCTTTCATATGCCATTTGGTATCACTGACACACACACACACACATCTCACAGGCTGCTTGTTAATTCTTTGCTGCCTTTCAGTAATAGGAGTATGGTTGACACTTTAAAAGAGAGTGACTTGAATTCAAGACTTTTGTGTCATATTGCTTTGTGTTGTTTCAATTTTGAGACCACATCATAAAAAACTCAAGATTTTATAAAATTATAGAACGTATCCTGGAGCCCGAGAGATGAGTTAGACAGCATGCTGGACACTGATCTTGAGTGAGATGCACTGGGTGTGGAGTTTTGTAGTAGAGAAGGCTGGAAAGGCACATTTGTCAATAGAAAGGTGCATTTGTCAATAGAAAGGCACATTTGTCAATAGAAAGGCACATTTATCAATAGAAAGGTGCATTTGTCAATAGAAAGGCACACTTGTCAATAGAAAGGCCCTATGCACTTGGAATGCACAGGTGCGATTCTGGCCTAAGTTGGGGGCCTTTGCCTTGGTGTAGACTGTCAAGGACACAGAGACAAAAGAGAAGGAAGAGGAGAACGAGAAAAGAGGTCATATGTAGAAAGGACAGTTCTGTATCCACGTAGATTAGAAGGTGACATGGATCTAAATGAAGGGAAATTGAAGGTGATCCCTCACCAGATAACGGATTTTATAATCGTTATCGTTATGCCTGGGTCAAGAACATAGTAAACCAGCTGTGTGAATGAGCCTGACTTGAGTACTTTAAACTTTCTCTGGCTGTAAATATCTTTTGTGCCTATAGAACTCACAAATACATATGATGATTACCATCGATGTTAGGTTTGCATTTCATTTCCTTTAATAATACTTTTATATGCAAAACACATTGTAAGTTTCCTTATGACATCTTCGTTCCTCCTTCTGCCCTCCTTCCCTCTCTCTTTCCCTCCCTCTCTCTTTCCCTCCCTCGCTCCTTCCCTCTCTCTTTCCCTCCCTAGCTCCTTCCCTCTCTCCCTCCTTACCTCTCTCCCTCCTTCCCTCTCTCCCTCCTTCCCTCTCTCCCTCCTTCCCTCTCTCCCTCCTTCCCTCTCTCTTTCCCTCCCTCGCTCCTTCCCTCTCTCCCTCCTTCCCTCTCTCCCTCCTTCCCTATCTCCCTCCTTTCCTCTC
>LOJH01015213.1:4874-21819 GCA_001685095.1 Ellobius talpinus | reverse complement strand
CTCTCCCTCCTTCCCTATCTCCCTCCTTTCCTCTCTCCCTCCTTCCCTCTCTCCCTCCTTCCCTATCTCCCTCCTTTCCTCTCTCCCTCCTTCCCTCTCTCCTTCCCTCTCTCTTTCCCTCCCTCCCTCCTTCCCTCTCTCCCTCCTTTCCTCTCTCCCTCCTTCCCTCTCTCCCTCCTTTTTCTTTTGGTTCTGGGACTAGAACCCAGAGCCTTATACAATCTAGATGACTGCTCTTCCTTTGTCCTATCTCCAGCCCCATTATCCCAGCTTCATAAGAATATACCATTGTGTTGGGACTACCCAGTCAGCAGTGCAATCTCAGCCTGGTGTCCAGAACGGCAGGCTGTTTTCATGGTGCTCATTATGACTGAGCCATTGGTTTGGTCCTTAGGGTAAACAAGGTGAGCAAACCGGAAAACTTTTTAAGAGTGTGCTGTGTGAGAATTCATGAAATAAAACAGAAAAGTATTTCAAGTATTTGCTGGGCTTTTATGAGCCAAATTTCTTCCAGGCGGTTATTTTTTGTAGCTTCCAGATTTTATTTATGTTGGCTCAATGGAGAACTTTCCTCATGGTAAAGGACATTCAAGCAGGTGTCAGGCACTAGGAATAATGTCAGATATTAATTACCCAATTTAGAAATATCACTGAATTAAACTGAATTAAAACTGATCATTAACTAAAGTTTATTAGTAAGGTATAATATCAAAATTAAGCTGGTAACAATGTAAGATTTTTAAATCATATTTTTGATTACTTTAAGTTTTAATTTGAATATGAAATGAAGGCATGCAAAGCAAAAAGAAAAATACAAGAGACTTTCCTAAAAATGTGGTCATAGATTGCTGAATGTTTTACATATGTCCACAATGTACTTCTTTATTGCTTATTTTACATTAAATGTATAGAGTATGTGTAAATTATTAAGCGTCAACAGTATATAAAATATAGAGTAATCCAAAAGTCCGTCTTTCTGTGTGTGTGATGCATGTGTATGTACTTGTTTAGGTGCTTGCATATGTGTATCTATGCACACCTATGTGTAGTTATTAAGTGTTATCATTGAATAAAAGAGAATTCAGAAAATAATTAAAAAGTCAGCTTTTGTGTGTGCCTCTGTGTGTGTGCATATTTGGGTGTGTATATATGTATGCATATATGTGTGCATATTTAGCTGTGCATGTATGTAAATGTATGCACATGTGTGCATGTGTATCAGAGGTCATTAATGAATATCATTCTAGTCAGTCTCTTCTGTGTGTTTTAAGACAGTGTCTCTCCCTGTACCCTTAGCTCATTGTATTTAGAAGAATGGCAGTTTTCATTTAAGAGTTCTGTTAGTATTTTGACAACCTAAAGGAGATGAAAAATACCCCAAGACTTGGAAAGTGTGTGTGTGTGTGTGTGTGTGTGTGTGTGTGTATGTGGTCTTTGTGTACATGCATGCATATATCCCATATATATGGGGTAGCACATTATTCTGATCTTAAACAAAATTCTGTTCACATGGTACAACATGGAAGTTTGACCCTGTGTTATATAGATGTTTTTATTCTGACGAGAGCAGAGAGGCTCAGCAACTCAACTACCCAAATCACCAATGCCCTGTAAGTAAGCCATCTTTTATTTTCCCATAAACAATTCCAGGAAACTTAGTGAATAAATATGGATTTAGATGAATAGGTTTCTTTGGTCTGATACTATCCTTGCCATCTGGTATGAATAGCAGTGGATTCCCAGGAACATTCCCACAATAGCCTGGTAACATTATGTCAGGTGAAATATGCCAGTGTCAAAGGATGAACATTACTTAAAAAGAGTGAAGGGATCAGGGAAATGGATGAGGCAGATATGACTAAATATGTTTGGTCAAAAATCACAATGACTTATTCTGTGTAATTAGTACAAATGAACAAAAGGACACATATTTGATTTACTTTTTTTTTGTTTGTTTGAGACAAGGTCTCTCTGTATAACAGCCCAAGCTATCCTGAAACTAGCTGTTGTAGACCAGGCTGGCCTCAAACTCACAGAGATTCGCCTACCTCTGCCTTCCAAATGCTGGGATAGAAGGCGTGCGCCACCACCTATTTGATTTACTTTTATGTGTTATGTATAATCCAGAAAATGTCAAGGCTGAAAGTAAGTTGTAATTTATTAGACGTAAAGACACTAGGAATGGGCACATATTCTTTAATGGGAACAGTTTCTCTTTGAAACAGTGAAAAAGTTCTGAAAAATGGTGATATACAATATTATGAACATATACCACTGCAACTAAATTAAAGATAAATCTTATGCTATATATAACTAACATGTTGGAGAAGCTTAAAAATTAAGAAAACTAAAAAGAAGACCCTTAGTTCAATTTAAATTGTTTCTCTATTCTAAAGATGTCTATGTGAACTGTGGTAATGACCCGGCTGACTTTTAAGCAAAGTTCCATACAGCAACCGATTGCTAGTAAAACCTATCAGGATGCAATGAAAAACATGATAAATTCATGTAGAATTGTAAATAACAAGATTGGCTCCACATGGTTTTGTCTGGAGAACACAACTATTTAACTTGTTTATCAAAATGTGTTATTTCCCCTGAGGAATCCTGTGCTTTCTGCTAGCTTTTAACGAGGACCCTGGTACTGAACATGTTTCCATGTCTTTCCCGTGCCTGCTAGCGAGCTCCAGTGAAATGTGATGCTCAGCTTAAGACTTAGCTTATGATTGGCACATTTATATTCTTTTTGTCCCTGGTATTAATCTTCTATCGCTATGTAGAGTTTGCATCATTGTAAGATTTTTTTTATTACATATTACTTTCAATTCCTGCTGAAAAGATTTGAACTGTAAATAAATAACAGTATAAAAACAGTTGTCAGTGACCATGGTATTTGATATGATGAGTGTGCTCATTAGGTTTGCTGAACACATCTAATAAGGATGATCTAGATGAGTCCATTAAATGTTCTTTAATTCAACTAAATATACATGCACACAAAAGCACGTATATATACAGACACAGGTTTTGTTTAAAAAATATATATTTTGTATTGATTACTAGGTCTCAGTTTGGCCAGCCTACAATTTAAGAAGATAAACAGACTCCTTTTAATCTACTACTTAAAATAGTACAGAGACGATTAGTTATCTTACTTTCAATGGATAAATTATTTAAGCAAAGAAAATTATTTGCAATAACATATAACATTCAATAAGGACATTCAATAAGGATCTTACAAATTCAGAATGAAGACAAAACCCAAGCCATTAATTTGAGTAGAGATGGACTTTGCAGGAATATAGAGTCTTAAAAGCCCTAAGAGTATAATAGCAAAATACTGATGAGTAATGTCCAAGATTGGGCCTTGGTTAACTTGAACTTAGTGTCTTATTTGAAATAACTCAATACCTTATTGGTCTGTTTTTTTTTATGCTACCATTAAAAACTAGTTCTGATGGCTTTAAGTCATTACTTCTATACTTAGGACTACAGTTATATCTCCCGTTTTCAGTTCTCAGTGTTGGAGTAGGTAAGTGGATTGTGGAGATATCACCGAAGCCCTTTCCAGTAGCATAAACCTATAATTAATCTGGAAATATAAAATTTTAGAATGCAGACCTTAGAAATAATTGGTTTTAATGTGCTGTTTCTACAAATGAGTTCTTTGATGCTAAATGTCCAAGGTAATATAATCAGCAGAGGCAGAGTTAGGCTCATAACTCAGGTCAGTGGTCCTAGTTTTGCTTTCCTAGAAGGACTACGATGCAATATAAAAGGGGTACATGCTGTATAAATTTCTACCTTGCAACTCAAGGAGTGGCCTGTCTGGCAGACTACACTCTATTCTGGAATGCTTAAATAGAACTTGCAAGAAAGGGGAGATAGCTCATTTCTTTCCTTTCTCATTTAGTGTGCCTTCACTCCAGACACCCTAGAGTACACAATGTGATGAGGAACAAATGCAATGAATGAATTCCCAGCTCCCATGTAGGGGAATAATTAATCCATTTGCCTCTTGTTTCGATTCTGACACTCACTTAAAATTTATTATTAGAATTGAACAGATGCCCTTTACAAAAGGGTTTTTATAATGATGTCAGAGCCTAGAGAGCCTGGGTACTGCTGCAGAATTCTACAGGAAGACAGGGAGGCCTGTGGAAGTCCTTGGAAACATATGTTCTTTTATCTAAAACCTCAAACCTCCAAAATTAAGTAAGTTAAAAATTACACCAGGGTGTTTTCTGCCCATAGTTTCTGACTTTGAGCTATGTGCATATTTTTCTTCCATTCAGAAGTGTATGAAAAAAATCCCAGAAGTTACATGAATGTGAGGGATAATGTAAACGATAATCATTCTAATTGGGAAGGATGCATGTCAAAAGCTTGAAACTAAAAATTAGGTTAATTATATAGTCGAGCTGCTCAGTAAAGGATGAGTACATTAATCATTTAGCTGAAGTGTTACTGTTTCCATAATCACTCCACTTGACTGCCAGGGTTAGAAACCCAGGGAACCCAAGGGTTAACATCTGGCCTGACAGGGTTTAGACCTTGTGTCTGCCATGGCTCTTTAAGTCTCCAAGACACACACTCATGACACTCACATGTCTTTGCTTGTCATGGTTTTAATGCATACCAACTATGCTAACAGGAGTAATGCAATGGAAATCAATGGGGGGCGGGAGAGAGGGAGACAGAGAGAGACACAGAGAGAGACAGACACACAGAGAGACAGAGACACAGAAAGAATTGATTTCAAGATCAAGATGTACAATGTTTCAAGACCTCAGATAATGCTTCATGGCCAGTCAACACTATGCCTCCTTGTCTGGTTCCAAACAGTACCCCCCCACTGTCCTGGCAATAATCAAACATTTATCTTTGATCATTCTATTTAAATCTGGCCTCCTTAAATTCTTATTTCTCCCTTTACCTTCTTATTGTGAATCATTTGTATAGACTTAGCTGTTTTTTCTTGGCTTCAGGTTTGAAAAATCAAAAAGAAGTAACAGTATATTAACCATTCTATCTATACATGGTTTTACCCTCATATCCCGTACCATACCCCAAAGTCAGCTACTCCTTTATCAAGATTGCAAAAGAATATTCCTCCCTGGGATTATGGAGGGAAATTAGTGTTGACCTGCACCTAAATGAGAATATGGAGTAAGGACTTTTATGTTCAAGCAGCTAATTCAACCTCATTTAATAATATACTAGCTTAGTGAGTCTCACTGAATACTCAAATTAGTTCTAGTAAAATAACAGAATGTAGACTACATAATAAAAAAAGGAACATGACACGTTTCAGGAAGAGAACAGTTCTCATTCTGACCTCGCAGAGATCCTCTGGGGGCTGGCTACTGAAGTTTGTCCTCTGGGGAGCTTTGCTCAAACGCTTCATGGATTTTTCCTGCCTTTGTCAAAGGCTGAAGGGCTTGTCACTTACCAGAGAACCTGGAGCTCTTTTGTTTACAGGAATATTTTACTCAAGCAAGAGAGTATATCTTGGTTTTTGTTTTTTGTTTTTTTTTGTTGCTAATCAGTTTTCAAAGGGAGGGTGTAGGGCATAAGTTTAGTAAATAGATTTTTACAGTTGATTAGCATGCACTAATTACACACTCTGAGCTTCATTCTGATGTCTTCATTCACACATATAATGTAGTCTGATCTTATCCACCCCTCTCTGCTCTCTGAACCTCCTGCTGTCCTCTCTCCTCTCTGAACCTCCTCCTGTCCTCTCTCCTCTCTGAACCTCCTTCTGTCCTCTCTCCTCTCTGAACCTCCTCCTGATCTCTCCCATCTCTTTCTTCTTATCAGGTAGCTCCTACTTTCAGAGCTTTTTTTTCTTTTTAACCCATTAGTTACAGTTACTAGTTTATTAATGGTTTCTTATAGGAACGTGGATGAAGAATCATTTATAGGTGCATGTGCAATTTACCAGTGGTTATATAACACTAAGGATTTTTTTTTAATTCCCCAGACACATGAACAGCCTATAGATCCTTAAGGAAGGACATGGTTTCAGGAGACCTTCCCCCTCCATGACGGGATGTTGCCAAACTCAATTGTGTTTATTTTATAATTTAATTTACCAAATATAATTTTATTTAGTACATACTAAATATCAAGCATTAGTCTGGCTGGCAAGAATTTTCTTCATATTCTTTAACATGTCACAATGACATTGTGTTTTGAGTCTAACAAGTTGCCTCTGCTTCATTTTTAGTAATATTTTTATGTCAGAGTGGTAAACTAATTGTTGCTGATGAAATAAAAACAATCTTTGAATCTTCTGGTGCCTTTTATTATTTTTAAACTTCAACACTTCTCAGCATCTGCATATTTGAAGTTTTAAATCACTTGTCCATTGGTTAATTTACCGTATACCCCTAACCCACCTCCAGAATTTCCTCTCCATATTGTGATTTAGTGTGATTAGAATCACACGTGAAGGTGATCACTGGACATTGAACTTGCTAACTTTCATATCTGGAAGGGAGAGACCTAGAGGAAGGTGCCTTTGTCTGGTATAGGTCAGCAATCAACATTAGGGAGAATTTAACAGCGTTTCAATTATGAAGTGAATGAATAATATCACGAAGTCTCATGAAAATTATAATAAATTATTTCAGAGAACAGGAAGGGCAATGCAAATGAAAATCCCAGCCTATTTATCCCATCCCCATTGACTTGCAAGAGCTGAATTTTGAAAAATTAACTTAGTCACACTAAAAAAAAGTTCACTGGTTTTATTTTTAAAACCCAAACTGAATATGAAAAATAAAATTAAAACAACAATTGCCCCCCCCTTAATGTCAGTTTGTGTGTGAAGCTCACAGGTGCAGATATTCAACAGATCACTTTGGCGTGTGCAATCAGCTAGGCACCACAAGTGTGCCTACTAATTTTATAAGAGGGAATAAGAGTATGAGGCCTTTGCTAAATACCACAGCATCACATCTGGGCCTCTTTCATAGCGATCTCTACTATTCAATGGGTGAGATAAACACAGGAATATTTCAAGACAACCTGAATTTTTTTTCTCCCTGACTGTTGTTATTTTAAATTTTAAAAATAATGCCCTCCCGGGTTTTAATGAGGCCGTGGATGGTGAATCAACTCTCATGAGAACACTAGCAGTGGAGTCGCTCACTTGGCACCTTCTTCTCTAAGTTGGCAGCCACTTTCCCTCATGGCTGATCTACCTTCTTTCAGTTCCGCCCAGTTTTTGCGCGACTGCCGTGATAGTGCTTGCTCAGGGTGAACAGGGAGTTTGTATTCCTCAACATTGGCTAAGAGGATTGATGAAAACACAATGCGCCCAGAGAAAAACTCACTGAGAAATCCTTGGGGGCATTTCCCCGCCCCCTTTCCTCCCTCTTTTTTCTTCATTCTCTTCCTGTGACTTATTTATTTGTTTGTTTGTTTGTTTGAGGTAGCTGCTCATGTACAAACGGTACGCTGAATATTGATCTTTCACCTTTAGATCTCTTGATGGTACTGATTCACGTCGCCTGACCCATCTTTTCCTACACATAGAACTTACCAGGCAGAAAACGCTGTTCTTCCACGTTTGAGAGCTATAAACCAGGAGGACACACAGGCTAGCATGGAGCAGCTGGAGGCAGGGCCCTGCCTGTCTAGGACTCACTGAGAAGCTGATTGCTAACGGAGAAAGAAATATACTACAGTTCTATCCTTTCAATGTAATAAGGTGCTAGGGAAATAAAGCCGGAAGACAAGAGAGCAGTAGTGATGGGCAGGTGGGGAGGGAGAAAAATCAGGACAGTGTAGAGCCATCCTTGCTAAGCAACAAAGGAAGCCATCATGTGTTAACTTGTTAGAAGGAAAAGTATCCTCAGAATGGTGTCCAAGGTCAACTCCAAGCATTTATAGATGTGAAAATAATCACCCACAAAAATAATACAGCTGATAAACAAAATAGCACCCTGGACAGAATCATGTGCCATACTATGATAATTATAGTCAATATGAGAGATGTACTGTTTGATCAGAGTAGGTACCAATATAATGCTAAGGCTTTCCCCCCATGTCCCCTGTTTGTTTTCTTTTTTCTCTTCTTTCCTCCTCCCTTTTTCATGCTGGTTTTCTATGCTGCTAACCATACAATCTATTAACTGTATAGTTAAACGTTTATCATTCACTTAAATCTCTCTCTCTCTCTCTCACACACACACACAATGTGTAAGTTAGTCATGCAATTAGACTATCATTCATACCCTAGCTAATATTCATGATCTTGCATAATTCTATTGTAAGCACACAGCTGGAATGGGTGGATCCTACCTAAGGACTGAATAACATTCCTAGTATTTAGAAAACCTAAGCCCAATACAATATTTCTTATATATAACATCACATGAAAATACCAGGCAGGCTCATCTGGAATTAGTAATGCCATCATGTACATTGTGCACTTTAAAAATATTTAGTTGGAATGACAGACACTTCTATATTCCTCTTCTACTCCACAATGGCTTTGTCACCATAACAAATGCAACCCACATCTTTAGCTTGGGAAGAGAGATGTCCATCTGACAACTGCATTTGCAATCTCCAAGTAGGAAAATTAGTGTGTGTGTGTGTGTGTGTGTGTGCGTTTTCTGTGTGTGTGTGTGTGAGAGAGAGAGGGGGGGGTATATCAACAAAGTACGTTAATGATACTTGCTCCTGATAGGAAGGGCTAGCAAATTCTTTGCCGTTTCCTCTTGCTGTAGGCTTAAAGATACATGTGTGGAGTGGAATGTTAGTTACTGTCATGGACCTGATCTAATGCCATGGAAGTATACTGAAGAGCTGTATTTAAGTAAGAACGAAGTCCTGAGACTTCCATTCACTACTTGAGGCTTCCCTTAGGTGAGAAAATAAGCTGTGTGCTTTTGTTGTGATGTTTCCCTTGGCAGTCTCCTATTTAGGAACAAACATGGATTCTGATAGACAGGAACAACCAAATATAAATAACTGAACAGAGTATCAATGGACAGGTTTGTCTTTCTTTTTTCCCAATTAATATGAAACCGAATATAACTGTAAAAGAGAAAGTCATCACTGCCCTGGCTCATTTTTTGCTTTCTACTACTAATTTTTCATATCAAATGAATGCTATTTAGTTTTAATGAAAATGTACTTAAGTTTGTTAAAGTTCAAGATTATTTCAACCATGAGCTGTTAGGATGCACTGCCTCTGTTTTCCCCTTGAATCCCACTTCAGTCATGAGGTACAGAACGGATATTTTTTTCTCCTCTATGCTCCAATAGCACTTAAGAAAGCACCTCCTTTGGCAGTTTTTAATTTAACCATGTCACAAACGCAGGAATGTAAGGTATTTGTATTTCATACAGCTCAAAGGCAAGTGATTTATCTACAATGTGTTTTAAAGTATTTATTGTTATTTATGATTATGTATTCATATTATGATAAATACAGTTTCCCAATAACTCTTAGAAAGCACAGCTTTACTATTGATAATATAATTATTTCCCCTTCTTTTTCAAGTCCCCTTAACAATTTCAACCATCTTCCCCAAGAGAAATATGTATCTAAAATATTTGACCTTGTAGGTCAAGGAGAACAAAATCTATGAATATCTGAAATCCTGAAACTTTTAAATGCTATTAATAAGGACATCAAAATTCTGTTTAAAATGCTTTGCATATCTAATGTTCTTAACAAAACATGCATTTCAAGCAGAAGTTTGAAGGGTTTTAAATCACAGATTTTCGCAGCATTTCCTTCCGGCAGCTGATGAAAATTGGATAATATACAATCAGAACACTTTTTCTACACATTTTAAATTGATTGAAAAATAGAAACAGATTTAACATAAAAAAACCACATTTGCAAACCGTTATATAAAAATGGCCTGATCTGATTTAGTGGATGTTAGGTATTGAGATTTCGAGCTGACAGCATCCTTCAAGATGTTTTAAAACAGAGGGAACACAGCACCACGCCCAGGCTGCCACTCTCAAAACACATGGCCCTGACTAACAGTGTAAGACTTCAATGACGATTGTCATCAAAGAAAATCTTCTACTTAATGAAAGGTGTGGTTTACTCCGCATTTTTTCACGAGGCACAGGCTTGGCATTAAACAGGTTATGAATTGGTTTCAATGTAGAAACATAAAAGTAATAAATTGCTGGAGAAGTGCTGTATGGAAATACAACATATTTTCATAACATTTGAAAGTTCAATATATATTACAGTCTTCAGTGTGATATATAACTCGGTGACTGAAAAATAACCGGGTACCCATTCCCATTGTCAGTTTGCATTAACTAAGTGTACCTTCAAAGAAAAATAAATAGTGAACAAGAACCTGACATCATGCTTACTAAGTTAGCAAGGAATGTAACAAGGGGAACTCATGTTTATGGCCATTGACAACACACTTACTCCTGGATTTACCAGAGCCACTCATTCTTTTGCAAGTATAGGAAAATGAGGAGTTTTTTTTTGCATCTTACTTTTCCTGAAGGTGCTTGAGTGTATTCAAGCTCCCTAGTGTCTTTCAGAAAGCCAAGTCCTTCTCCCTATCTGATGCGTAAATGACTAAGGCTTTTATAAACAGAAGCAAAGAGGATCCAGAAGTCATAGCACATCTTAATTGCTCCTTCCAGCCACAACACTAGACAGAGGGTTCACGGAGCGAAGTAAATCAACCATGGCAAGCAAATCGGGCATCCTTCTTAAAAGGCATACATTTCTGAGTAAATAGGATACAAGTACCCTACCTAAAACACGTTTTCTCATAAAAGTATGCTTTCTGTGTATAGATTATCTGTGTACAATATGTATTTTGACTATATTTAAAACTTATATCAAAGATAATAAGCAGTCAGTTGTAGGCAAACTGTTAAAGAAGAAAGTATTCCTAAAACAGAAATAGTTATGCAATTTAGAAAGAATTAACTGAATATTAGAAGCTATTCTAAAATGAACATATAGGATGTTCTTTCTAAAAATCATCAGTGTAACACTTAGTGTTTAAAACAGTTGGGAAAATTATCACAAAAGTTGAGCTATTTTTGAGAGTGGAATGAGGGGTTCTTTACAACAAGCATGAAAGGTAGACCACCTTAAAAAATTGACAAATGTGTCCACCTTATTTGTTACTTTGTCTAGAGTTGAAGATGATGAGATATCTTCTAATTCTGCCAAAGTAAAGACAGAGATTCATCCTATTTGTTTGACCAGATAATAAAATAACAATGAAAGAACTTCTGTTCATTGCACCAGACATTCTCTTTCACTGTAAAGAACAGTAAGACTGGACAAAAAAAATACTGTTTTGTGGCAATGATATCATACAGTCAGGACTACAACTCTCCCAGAAGGGAAACCCATGAAGAGAATGCAATATTTGTTCTGGCTTCCTGTTTTGTGGCAATTTCCAGATGGCATCAAAAGAAGTAGAGCCAAAGTAGAGCGCTGTGTCATCACCAAACAGAAGCATCTGATAAAAGACACCAGGTTGCTGGATTGTCTGGAATTTGCAAGGCAGGATAGCAGAAAGGAATATGAATAGGGTGGTGTTACGATTTGAATATGAAATGTCTTTCACATGTTCACGTTTTGAGTGCTTGTTCCCAGCTGGTAGTATTCTTTTGAGAATGTATTGTTACTAATGAGAAAGAGGTACTAACAATTGGCTGTTGGAAGCAGTCTGTAGTGGATGTGGTGCTGGTTGGACTCTTTGGAGGAATCTGTGATATGAAGAGCCTCTGCTGCACACTCCCACTGCCAGGATGGATGGAAGCTCTCTAAAACCATGTGCTAAAATAAATCGGTCTTCTCTTTTCTGTCAGGTAGTATGGCCACAGAGATTCAAAAGTAATGAATACGGATAGGAATAGAGGGAGGAATTTCCTTGGCACAAGATTCTCTGTGAGTATTATATATATATATAATTTGGCAAAGAGTGGCTATTTATTGCAAAGTTGAGAACCAATCTCCTTCTTGATTTTTTTAAATCTGTGTTTATACAGGATGGGCTAAGACTAATGCAATTTTCCATTGTAATAAAGGGTTAATTCATGAAAAATTGCTGACATAAACTCCAAATGTACCCAATAATAAAAACACCAGTTACAAAGTTCAAGACTGAAAGAAGAAATGTGATCAGAGTACATTCACACAGGTGCCTTTAGGGTGAGGAAGGATGATAGGATATATTGGACAACTCAGATAGAGCAGAAACACTGAAAAATATCGCTGACAAAATTAACACAAGAAAAAATGAAAACATAGGTAACCTTATATCTTAGCTATTTGGATTTATAGTTAATAATCTCCTTACCAAGAAACTTCAAGGTTGATGAATTATCTTGTGATCATTTACACAAACCTTATGGAGTAGATAGATCTATACAAATTATTTAAGAAAAGGTAAGATGAAATACTTAAATATTTTCCAGCTTATTTAATGAGGCCAGCAGCACCCTGCTATTAAAAACCAAAAGCATATTTCAAGGAGAGACAGAAAATCATATCTCTCTTGAATAAAAAATAAAATATTTAAAAATATCATGCAGTCAAACTTTGGAGGACGTAAGAGCCATACAACGTTACTAAGTAAGGGATATAAAAGGAAGGCAGAGTAANAAAAAAACTTTTGGTAAAATTTAATATTTATTTATCATATAGAATACTTTAAAACTAGGAATACGAACAATTTTTCTTTGCGTGATAAAGCCTTCACACAAAGTATAAAATCAATATCATATTGATAAAACTCTGAACATTCCCTTCAAAGATCAGGATGTCTGTTCTCAGCTCCTGCTCAACATTGTTTGAATAGTCTAAGATTGTACAACAATAGAAGAGAAAGGCATAAAAGAGGCATAAAGTTTGTAAATGATGAAGTAAAATTATTATATTAAAGTGACTAATTATGTAATACAGCAATACTAACTCTAACTGTTCATTAGTTTGTATAGATTTACAGTCGGATCAATTTTGGTGTGTGATATTTTTATATATTTGCAAATTTTTATGGTAAAGTTACTTTAAAAAAATCCGAGTGAAAAACAACATCAAAACCCCACTGGAAATAATAAGGAGATTTGAATGTTTATAGGACATAGGTCAATACTTTAAAAATCAATTATATATCTATATACAGTCAGTAGATAATAGAGAGGACATAACACCCCTTTGATTTATAATATGAATATTAAATATTTAAGGATAAACTTGAAAGATGAATGAAAATGCCAATGGAAAAGAATCAAGTATGAAGATAGATTTAATGAGAAGAGACTGTCACAGTTATGGGTTGGAAGACTAAACGTGGTTGCCATAGTCATTTCTCTTCTTTGTAGAATTGGAAGGCTTATCTTAAAATGCATAAAGAAATACAAAGAATTTAAAACAGCCAAGGAAACCATATGAAAGAAGACAGTTGATGAATTATCTCATCACAGGGAGAGGCTCAAGGTACTCCAGGAAGTGGGGTTCATTGACATGATGGGATGGCTCAATGAAATAAAATACCCAGTTCAGAAGTATACATAGATGATCTGTCGACTTTCAAGCGGTTATCAATGCTATTTCATTTGAAAGGAAGTAATTCATCAATAAATTGCAATAGAAAAACTACATAAATGTATGAAGATTGACATAAAGAGCTCCTACACACCACACATGCAATTAATTCCAGGTAGACACAGGTATAATCTTAAGTGCTAGTACTATATAAAAATGTTTAACTTGCTTTTGGCACATGTTTCCTTGAGAAGATATAAGAAGCTGTGGTGGTTTGAAAGAAAATGGCCCCCATATGCTGAGGCATTCTTGGGGTGTGGCTTTGTTGGAGTCGTTATAGCCTTATGGAAGGAAGTGTGTCACTGTGGGGTGGCCTTTAAGCTCCTTTATGCTCAAGCTATGCTCAGTGTTAACACAGTTCACTTTGCTGTCTGCGGATCAGTATGTAGAAACTTCAGCTCCTTCTCCAGCATCATGTCTGCCTGCATTCCAACATGTTCCACCATGATGATAATGGATTAAACTTCTGACACTTTAAGCTACCGTCAATTAAATGTTTTCAGTGATAAGAGTAGCTTTGGTAATGGTATCTCTTCACAGCAATAGAAACCTTAACTAACACGGAAGCACAAAGTGTAAAAGAAAATAGGATGCATTTAGACCTCCCCAAACTCTATTTATTCATTGAAGGATGGTTAAGAGAATAAACAAATTTTAGGTGGGCTTTAAATATTCATAATGAACAATATTTGACAAAGAATTCATGTCTCAAATACATTTTAAAACTGAGTCAAATACATTTAATGGGCAAATAAATACCTTGAAGAAATAATTCAAAATTAAAAAAAAACCTACATGACTGGCTAATAAGTGATGAAAGTGGGTTCTGCCTCACTAGCCTTCGAATAATGTAAATTAAAACTACTCAAAGATAGAAGATAGGGCCAAACCCAGAAGATTGATGACATCAAATGGAGGGGGATATTTGGGAGAAATGTAACTCTGGGACATTCTTGTGGGATTATAAAATGGGGCAGGCAATCTGTTAAGACACAACATTCCTACATAGTCTCTCATAGAATTAAACACACTCCTTCTATGACCTAGAAATTATCTGAACAGAAATGAATCACACACACACATGCACACACCCACACCCACACCCCCACACACCCACGCACACCCACACCCACACCCACACACCCACGCCCACGCACACCCATGCACACCCACCCCCACACGCACACACCCAGGCACACACCCACACACAAACACACCCATACACACACACCCAAGCACACACCCACACCCACGTACACCCACGCCTATGTCATCACAAAAGAACTGCTTCGAAATTGATTATAGCAGCTTTATTTATAATCTCTAAAGCTGAAAAACAAACCCGATGTCTTGTAAAATGATGATCACACGTAGCACATTTGCTAAATTTAATGCTACCAAACAGTAAAATGAAACCACACGATTGCTGCCACTCAGCATCACAAATGAAACTAAGAGAGTCACAGTGAACGATGAATTTCCAAGTCAATAAAGCAGACATTGTGTCATTGCACGGAGCTGAAGTTCAAGGATGGGACAAATGAATCCCACCATGGAAAAGAGACAGTGGTGGCCTCTTGTGGGTGGGGGAGTGGGATTGACCTCGCCTTCACTACAGAAAGATCTCCTTGGTTTTCACAGTGATGCACACTGACAGCAGAATGGAGTAGAGTCAAACTATCTATTTTTGTGAGCATTAACATTTCTTTTAAAAAGTTGAGTTACCATCAAGTTGTCTTTTAATATCAATTTTTTTCAACACATTAACTATTTTATGACATACAAATCCTTTAAGATGTGTAGAAAACACATTAGGTTTACATAAACCTTGATCAAGAATTATTGATTTTAAGCATTTTTCTTACATGCAATGCTAACTCTAACTAAAGACAGATTTACCACACATTTAAGAACATATTTAGGTCACATGAAAGGCAGAACTACAGATCCTTTTAAATTGATGTATATTCTAAAATTTAGGGCCTAGGTCAAATCAGTTCCTTTGTGGAACAGATTGTTACCATGCAATGCACAAGCTTGTACCAAATGCTACACATAATTAATGATACTAAATGAAGAGGGATGAGATATGTATGATATTATCTTAAGAAATGCACTAGCATAAAAATTAATAATATGGGAAGAAGTATCAGTAACATTTAGAGATACCTTAAAATTTAACAACTTATTTTTAAAATTTTGAGCGAAGAGAAATCTTATCTTTCTCTCCAATATTCAACCTGCACGATATTCAATATTCAACTTCCTGAGTCAGTGAGACACCCAGGTGTCAGAATGTAACAACTATTCCTTGGCAAGTGAGCTAAAAATTAGCAAGGAATTGGGAGGTTGCTAGTAATCCATCTGTAGTAAAGGGCAGGAAAGACAGTTATCTTCCTGGGTATAAAAAATAAGATTTTTATCTCACATTGATTATTCTAAATACAATGGAGTCTTCAGCAAATGTGTCACTAAACTTCAGGTTGATCTAAGTGTATTTTTATCTGTTTTCTTAGTTCCTTAGAGTGGTCCATGTTAATTGGAAATTTAACCAGTCAATGTGAAAAGAGATTTTTGGGGTTTTTTTTGGTTCGAATAATAAAAGACATTTCTTGTAAATGTTGGGTGTGAGGAATACTTTTCCTGATCTTGGGCAGGCTATAATTTATTAAACCGAATATTAAAGGGAGGGGGAGCTGAACATAGCGCTGAGTCAGCAGTGATCCTTAATTAAACAGGTGAGGCTTGCTGGGCTTCAGGACAGCAGCCCAATTAGCGGTTCAATCATCTGGTAAGCAGCTGTTACATAGATGAGGGAGGCACATGGCCCTTCTGCTCATAGTTTCTCATTTTGTTGTAAATTTGAAGTCATTTTAAAAAGACAGTCTCTCCAAGAATGTAGAACCAATTTTCATTGTTAGAATTTGGTATGTGGTTACTCCTAACAGGAATGAGAGAGGATGGCCAGATGGGAAACAGGGGGAGCAAGGGGTGGGGCCCCACTGGGATGTTGGTGAAGTTAATGCCATTTAACTGAGTCTTGTTGCCGGTACATACATGTTCACTGCGTGAAAATCTATGAGGCTGTGAGAAATGTGCACATTTTGCAGAATATATGTTGTATTTTAAAACATTTTGCCCTATGTATAAAATCCTTCAGGAAAGATATGGAATTTCTTACAGCTTTATACAAAACTGAAAGATTCTATTCTAATGACTAAAACACTCCAAAATTTTGCTTAAACATTTTCCCTACTAAATCTGTCTTCTCTCCAACTTTACCAAGACTTCAGATTTTTTAAAAGTTTTTTTATTTGTGTGTGTGTGTGTGTGTGAGTGTGTGTGTGTGTGTGTGTGTGTGTGAGAGAG